>CAUYLG010039351.1:0-10961 GCA_963573385.1 Cacajao melanocephalus | reverse complement strand
TCTACCCATCTGACAAAGGGCTAATATCCAGAATCTACAAAGAACTAAAACAGATTTACAAGAAAAAAACAAATAAGCCCATTCAAAAGTGGGCAAAGGATATGAACAGACACTTTACAAAAGAAGACATACATGAGGCCAAGAAACATATGAAAAAATGCTCATCATCACTGGTCATTAGAGAAATGCAAATCAAGACTACGTTGAGATACAATCTCACGCCAGTTAGAATAGCAATCATTAAAAAATCAGGAGACAACAGATGCTGGAGAGGATGTGGAGAAATAGGAACACTTTTGCACTGTTGGTGGCAGTGTAAATTAGTTCAACCATTGTGGAAGATAGTGTGGCGATTCCTCAAGGACCTAGAAATTGAAATTCCATTTGACCCAGCAATCCCATTACTGGGTATATATTCAAAGGATTATAAGTCATTCTACTATAAGGACACATGCACACAAATGTTCATTGCAGCACTGTTTGCAATAGCAAAGACCTAGAACCAACCCAAATGCCCATCGATGATAGACTGGACAGGGAAAATGTGGCACATATACACCATGGACTATTATGCAGCCATAAAAAATGATGAGTTCATGTCCTTTGTAGGGACATGGATGAACCTGGAAACCATCATTCTCACCAAACTGACACAAGAACAGAAAATCAAACACTGCATGTTCTCACTCATAGGTGGGTGTTGAACAATGAGAACACATGGACACAAGGAGGGGAGCATCACACACTGGGGTCTGTCGGGGGGGAAACAGGGGATGGACAGTGAGGGGTGGGGAGTTGGGGAGGGATAACATGCGGAGAAATGCCAGATATAGGTGATGGGAAGGAAGGCAGCAAATCACACTTCCATGTGTGTACCTATTCAACAATCTTGCATGTTCTTCACATGTACCCCAGAATCTATAATACAATAAAAATTTAAAAAATAAAAAAAATAAAGCATAGAACTGTGCCTAAAAAGGATCATACAGATTCAAATGATACTGAGTGTGACCCAGAGACAATTTAAAGCTATATAAAGGAAAACAAAAAATCTAGCAACCAAAACCAAATTATAAATTTCATTCAGCATCAAAATAAAATTATCAAATATGCAAGAAAATAGAATAATATGATTCAAAGTCAAAAGAAAAAATTACTTAATAGGCACAGACCCAGAAGTGACAGAGATGATGGAGGTAGCCAACAAAGACATTACAAGAGCTATTATAAAATACCCTATATGTTCAACAAGGTAAAGAAAAACATGATTATGATAAAGAAAAAAGAAAAGATTTTTTAAAAACCAAAAGGGAACTTATAAAAGCAATAGACATTATACCTAAAATGAATATCATACAGGGTAAAATTAGATAAAAGTGACACTGAAGAAAAAAAGTAGTTAACTCTGAAGACAGCAATAGAAGCTACCCAAAATGAAGTATAGATAGAAAAATGACAATAATTAACGTGAATCAGTTATCTGAGAAACTTTATTAGTTTAATAAATGTATAATCGAAGCTCCAGAAGGAGAGGAGGAGAAACAGAAAAAAAGTTGGAGAAGTGAATGGACAGAGTTTTACATATTTGATAAAAATGATAAACTCAAAGATTCAAGCTCAACAAAACCTTATTAGAGGAAATATAAAGAAAATTATGCCAAGAAATACCATAATCAAATTTCTGGAAGTAAATGAATAGGAAATACTTTTAAATAAAGCTAAAGAGGAAAAGACACATGAAACATGAAGGAACAAAGGTGAGGGTAAAAGCATACTTCTTGTCAGAAAAAAATGTAAGCCAGACAACAATGGACCAATGTCCTTAAAAACTTAAGTCAGAAAATGCTAACCAAAAATTGTATACTCAGCAAAAATATGTTGCAGAAACAAAGGCCAAATAGAAACTCTTTTAGACAAACACAGTTAGAGAAGTTATTTCTGGCAAAACTACACTTCAAGAACTCTTAAGGAAAGTTTCTCAAAAGTGATAACAGATGGGATTCTGAAATTTGCGCAAAGGAATGAAAACATTTAGAGATGATAAATATGTGAGTGAGTATAAAATATATTTTTATCATTTTTGTCTCTTCAGAAGAAACTTGTTTAAAACAAAAATAAAGATAATGTATTATCTGATTCACAACCTATGCAGAAATAAAATGCATCACAAATACAGTACAATGGAAGAATGTTGTAAGATTTATTCAGTATATAACAGTAATATAACAGTAATCAAAGGTAGAATGTATTATATTAAAGATGGGTATTTTAAATCTTAAAGAGTACACAAAAACATAAAGTAATATGTTACAACTAAAATAGTAGTGGAGATTAAATTTAAGTATTAAAAAGATGTAAATAATAAAGATAATTCAGAAACTAGAAGCTAAAAGAATAGATAAGAGATAGTATAAATAGAAAATAAACAGCAAGATGGTAGATTTTGTCAAAATCCTATCAACAATCCCATTAAATGTAAATCATCCAAGAATTCAAATTAAAAGAGAGAGATTTTTAGATTGGATTTAAAAAATACTACCATTATATCTAAAGACACAGATGTGCTAAAATTAAAAAGATAGAAAAATATATTATGAAAATCCTAATCACGAGAAAGTTGGAAATGTTTTATTAATATCAAAGTAAATTTAAGAACAAGGAGTGCTATCAAGAAAAAGAAAGATATTTTATAGTAAATAATAGATTAATATATCAATAAAACATACCAACCATAAATATTAGTAGATTTTATGGCAGAATCTCAAAACATAAAACAAAACTTCAAACTAAAGGAAAAATAGAAACATCTAAAATTATGGTTGCAAACTTCAACATTCCTCTCAATAATTAATAGAATAAGTGGGGAAATCAGGAAGCGTATGTATGACTGTAACTTAACCTAGTTGACATTTATGAAACAAAAAAAGAATATCCATTATTTTAATGTACACACAGAACATTCACAAAATTAGAGCATATTCAGAATCATAAAAAATAAATCTCACCAAATTTAAAAGAATTATAATCATACTAAGTATGTTTTCTGTCTGTGATTAAATTAGAAATCAATAACAAGTGGCTATCTAAATAATGTCAAAATATTTGAAAATTGAAACATACACTTTTGAATAACCTGTGAATTAAAGAAGCAGTAGAACGGTTGATTAGAAAATATTTCAAACTGAAGGAAAATGATAACATCACATCAGTATTTACAAGGTGTAGTTAATGTAGTGCTTTGAGGGAAGTATACAGACAGTTCTGACTTACAGAGTTTCAACTTATGACTTTTCAACTTTGCAATGGTGTGAAAACAATACACATTCAGTAGAAGCTCTATGATTTGAGTGCCCATATATCATTTTGCTTTCCATTTTCAGTACAGTATTTAATAAATTACATGAGATATTTAACACTTTATTATAAAATAGGCTTTGTGTTAAACGATTTTGCCCTCATGTAGGCTAATAGCGTGTTTTGAGTGTGTTTAAGGTAGACTAGGGTAGGCTATGATGTTTAGTAGGTTAGATATATTAAATGGATTTTCAACTCACAATATTTTTAACTTATAATGGGTTTCTTGGGATGTAACCCCACTATAAGTGGAGAAGTATCTATATAGTTAAATGTTGACATAAGAAAACAAGAAGGACTCAAAGCAATGTTCTTAGCTCTCACTTTAAAGAGACTAGATAAAAGTAATTAAAGAAAATGAAAGGATATAATGAATGGAGGTATGCGCAGAAATCAATAATAAAGAAAGCAAAATGTAACAAAGAAAATCAATGAAAGCTAAAGTTGGTTCTATGAAGAACATCCACAAAATTTACAAAATTCTAGCCAAATTGATCAAAAAAGTAGGGTAAAGGAGCCAAATTACCAATGTCAGGAATAAAAGAGGAACATTACCACACATTCTACAAACATTATAAGACTGATAAGGAACTATTGCCAGCAACCCTATAAACCCACAAATATGACAGTTTGAACAATATGGACACATTATTTAAAAGACCCAAACTACGAAAGCTTACTTTAAAAGAAATATTCCAAGTATCCTAAGCATAGTAAAAACCTTCCCAGAAATAAGAGCTCCAGGAACAGATGGCTTCATTGTTGAATCCTAGCAAACATTTAGTGAACAAGACAGAACAATTCTGTTAAACTTTTCTGGAAACCAGAAGAGAAACACACACTTCCCAACTCATGAAGTTGTGAATTGGGAACTCACAACTCATGGACAAGCAAGGAATCACAAAAAAGAAAACAACCAGAGAATATCTATGTGAACACAAGTGCAAAAATGTTAATAAAATGTTTAAAAAACTAATCCAGCAATATTTATAGAAATATAAATTGTGATCAAGTGAGATTTATGCCAAAAAAGAAAGATTTGTTTAACATTTTAAAATCGTCTCAATAGATGTAGAAAAATTATTTGGAAAATTTAACATTCATAACTAAATAAGTAAATGATAAAAGGGATAAAAATTTTAGTCAATAAACAATAGAAGGAATCTTCTTTATTACAATGTCAACAGCTAACATCATATAGGTTGTGAAAGATTGGACACTTCCCTTGTGAAACAAGACAGGTTTTCACTCATGCTATTCAATACATAACGGAGATTCTGTTCAGTCAAATGAGGCAAGAAAAAGACATACAGATCAGAAAACTGAATTAAGACTGTTTCTATCCATAGACAAAAATGATAGTTTATGCAGAAAATCTTATAAAATAAAAAAATTGGCTGATAAATAAGTTTAGGAAATTAATAGACTCTAAGATCAATATACAAAAACTAACTGTATTTCTACACAATAGAAAAAAATTTGGAAATTAAAATCTTTTTAAATGTTACTCATAAAAGAATTAAAAATATGAAATATTTAGGTAAAAGTTTAATGAAACTTTTGCAAGACTGTCACTGAAAATGACAAAATATTTCTGAGAGAAATAAAACCAAAATAAATGGAGAGGTATACTATGCTCCTGGCTCAGAGGATTCAATGTCACTGAGACTTCAATTCTCCCCAAATTAAAATGTATTTTCAATACAATCTCAACCAAAAATCTTCACAGGCTTTTTTTTTTTTGACCTTAAAAAATTATTTTGTAGACAGTGAAAAGCTTTTCTGTATAGAAATTCAAAGAACCTAGAATTTTGAGAAACAAGAACAAAGTTGAAGGATCGCAACCTGATTGTATCTTATTATGAAAATATAGTAATAAAGCAGTGGATTCTTGGTGCCTGAGAGACATAGATCAATGGAACAAAATAGAGATTTCAGAAATAGGCCCATATAAATATTAAATTGATTTATGACAAAGTTTCCAAGGCAATTCAACAAGGAAAGGACAATCTTTTCCACAAGCCAGACTGGAAAGACCAGCTATCCATATGCAAAAAAAGAAAAACAAATCTCAAAACTTAACACATACCACATACAAAAATTGACTTCAAATGGAGCATAGACCTATATGTCAGAGCCAAAACTATTAAAATTCTATAAGAAAATTTATGAGAAAATTTCGAGACATAGAAAATAGTCACCAATCTTAAGGGTAGGTAAAGATTTTTAAATAGGACAGAAAAAGCACAAACTATAAAAAAATTTAATTGGACTTTGTTTAAATTAAAAACATTTGCTCTCCAAAAACACTGTAAAGAAAATGATGTCAAGTCACAGTCTGGGGTAAAATATTTGCAAAATGCATATCTGGACTTCTATATAAATACATAAAATGGAGAAAAGGGAATGCATACACTCTGTTGGTGGGAATGTAAATTAGTAAAACTTCTATGGGAAACAGTATGGCAATTTCTCAAAGAACTAAAAATAGAACTATCATTCAATGCAGCAATCTCACTACTGGATATCTAGCCAAAAGAATAGAAATTATTTATCAAAAATAATCTACAACCCTATGTTTATTGAAACACTATTTACAATACCAAAGCTATGGAATTAATCTAAGTGTCCATCCTAATTGAATGGATAAAAATAAATGTGGTATGTAGACACAATGGAATACTACTCAGCCTTGAAAAAGAGTGAAATAATGTCTTTTGCAGAAACGTGGATGGAACTGAAGGCCATTATCATAAGTGAAACAACTCAGAAACAAAAAGTCAAATACTGCATATTGTCACTTATCAGTGGAAGCTAAATAATGTGTACATATGGACATAATATGAAATGATAGCCATGGGAGGCTAGAACGTTGGGAGGTTGGGAGGGGGGTGGGTAACAAGAAATTATTTTATAGGGACAATGTACCACTATTTGGGTGATGGTTACACTAAAAGCCCTGACTTCCCTGCTATGTAATACATCCATGTGACTTAACTGTACTTGTACCCATTAAATTTACACAATCTTTAAAAAATGAAGTCTTATAACCCAATTTAAAACTGAGGAAAAGATTTGACTACACTGAAAATGAATTATAGAAATAGTCAGTGAGCACATAAAAAGATGTGCAACATCATCAATATCTGGACACCGCCCAGGAAAACAACTGAAATACTGCCACAGTAGATTAGCTAGACCCACTAGAGCTATCATTGAAAAGAATAATGGTTAAAAGATGAGAATAAAACTAAAATGGCAAGAAACTTGTGTTGGTGAGGACAGAGAACAAGTGAAACTCCTATAGGTTGCTGGTGGGAATGCAAGACAGTTTAGCTGCTTTGGAAAGTGGTTTGACAGTTTATTTCAAAGCTGAACATACACCAACCATATGACCCAGCATTGCTATCCCCAGGCATGTGTCTTAGGAAATGTATCTATACAAGACTTATACTAGAATGTTCAGAGAAGCTTTATTCATAACAGTCCTAAACTAGAGAGATCCTAGATCTCTGTCAGCTAATGAATGGAACAAAATTGTGGTTTAATCTTATAAAACATATACAACTCAGCTATCAGAGGGAACAAACTACTGATCCACGTAACACTTCATCCATGTAGAGGAATCTCTAAAACATTGTGCTAAGTGAAAGATGCCAGACGCAAAAGGCTACATATTGTGTGATTTCATTTGTATGAAATTCTACAAAAGGCAAAATTATGGGGATAGAAAGTAGATCAATGGCTAACAGGTTCAATGGAAAAGGGATGGGAATGACTGTAAGGGGGCTGAAGGAAGTTTATGGGGTGATGGAAATGTTCTTTCTATATCATCATTGCAACAGAGGTTCATGGCCATGTGCCTTGGCAAAAACCCTTCAAATTGAACTCTTAAAATTGGTGAATATTTTGTGTGTAATTTATACTTCAATAAAGCTAATTCTTTTTAAAATAAAAGATGGAAAAGATATCCCATACAAACACTAATCCAAAAATTTGGAATGACTATATTAATATCAGACAAAGGAGATTTCCAAACAAGGAATATAGTTATGAATAAAGAGGCCCACTTTGTAATACTTAAAAGATTAATTCATCAAGGGGACATATTAAAGTTTACTTGACTGCCTATCTAGTTATTTTTATAGCTCTTAAAATAGATCTTCCTGGCATTGGTTTACTTCTCCGTAGAAAGAGAGATTCTAAAATGATTTTTTTATATTGTTTTAGTGTATTTTGGAGTAGAGAAGTTTTTCTTTTCCCAAATCATGTGTCAGAATGTTTTAGGCCAATTTCTTGAGTTTTACTGTAATTATTTTGGCTGACTTTGTTCATCTGCTAGATGTGTTATTAATTGTCTTTTATTCAGAAATCTGAAACTTACTGACTTCATTGATGGATTTCCAATGTTACTCAGTAAAAAAATTAATTTGTGCAAAAATTTCTTTCACTTTGCCACATATTTAAAAGTATTTCTAATATGTGTAATATTAGAATATCAATACATATATTAATATATTTTGTAAATTATTATTAGTGTTATGTTTGACATTAAAAATTATTATTTATGAAATATTAGCATTAATGCATAGAACAAGTGTTATAATATTTAGAAAGATTAGCCAACTTGGATCATCACAATTGACAAAAATGATGGCCAAGACAGCTATGGCTTCAAGATGACTGTGAAATCTTGGAGCTCTTTCCGTTTCCAAATGTGATGATGTGGTTATCGAAGACTCCCAGCAGCCCTCCCTTCTTTCGCAGGGCTTTGCCCTCTAGAATGAATCCTCACGCTCTGTTACTACCACAGTGGTGAGCATCATGGTATCAGGTTATCTGCTACCACATATCCTTATCACATGCCAGCATTGCCTGAATTCCTCCTCCTGAATGCCTCTCACTCTAGCCTGTTCTCCTTCCCGGTCACATCTGTGCTCTTCCCAAGCTTAGACCACAGAATTTTTCTTTGTGTATCTCAACCTCCTCTTCCTGCCCAGCTGATGATAGCATGGTGCAGTGGATTTGTAACTCACCTTTGCCTCATGAGACTTACAAAACATACTCTCTTTAGAAAGCAGAGATGAACTCTTTTGAAATGAGTGTAATTCACATGTCTGCTGAAGTCATCCAATCACTTGAATTGGAGAAAATACAAATTGGCTTTAACCCACACGTTGTGGGAAGTCCAGAGCCTCCTTACATTTGCCACTTCCCAGGGGGCTCATGTTCTTCTGGTTCCCACCAAACTCTTGTTCTCAGCTCCCAGCATTTCCCTTATTTCTCTGCTTCATACTGAATTAAATGTAGAACATCACTCATTTTCTGTGATCCCCCTCAGCCCAATAAAAACACTCACATCGAACATTTAAAAGTGTGGCAGATCTTGCAAATGGAGAGGTTTCATATTCAACATTACTCAGCTCCTCCACTCACTCCAAACCCCTCTCACATTTTTCCCTTCCCTCCATTTTCCTAGATCTCAGCCTTTACGAGACTCCAGAAAAGTCTTCCCCCTTCATTTTCTATGCAAAGTAAAGCTTGAGACCCTCTTAACCAGCTTAGGGCTATTCTGCTTATCTAGAGAGGAGATATCTAATGCAACCTAAACAAAAATTAAGCTCCTTGAGACAGGATTCTATGATAGATGTTATTTCTATTTTTTATCTTATTACTTAGGATACAATAATCAAGCCTGTAATAGATGAGCACAAGTTCTTCTGATTCAGTTATTCTGCTATAATAATATCAAGAGAGGCTTTATAGATGAAGATTTGTTATGTAGTTAACTGAAGTTTCTAGTCAGGCTCTTTGCTGACCTTTGTGAATGTGGCTCAGAGCTGACGAACTGCACATATAAAACTAAGAATACTGATCTTTGAAGGTCTTGACCTTCAAAGCAAAGAGCCTGACTAGAATCTTTGGAATAGTTCTTATTCTAAAATGAGGATTTTTTTTTTCATAATGAAAGATAAAGCTATGTCAAGACTTTCAAAGATCATGTAGCTTCTTGTATTTCTTACATTATGAAAAAAACACATCCTCATTTTAGAATAAAAACTAGTTATATATAAGAGATGCTAAAGGATATACAGGTTGAGTATCCGTTATCCAAAATGCTTGACACCAGAAGTGTTTCACATTTGGGATTTTGGAATATTTGCATCTACACAATGAGACATTATGGGGAGAAGCTTCAAGTTTAAACATGAAATTAATTTATGCTTCATATATATCTTGTACACATAGACTGAAGGTAGTTTTATATAATGTCTGCAATAATTTTGTGCATGAAACAAAGATTTTATTTCTATATATATATTTGATTGCATTTTAGGTTCTGGGGTACATGTGCAGAACATGCAGGATTGTTGCATAGGTACATACATGGCAATGTTGTTTGCTGCCTCCATCCCCATCACCTATATCTGGCATTTCTCCCTATGTTATCCCTCCCCAACTCCCTACCCACCCCATGCCTCCCTATACCCCCCCAACAGACCCCAGTGAGTGATGCTTCCCTCCCTGTGTTCCTGTGTTCTCATTGTTCAACACCTGCCTATGAGTGAGAACATGCAGTGCTTGATTTTCTGTTCTTGTGTCAGTTTGCTGAGAATGATGGTTTCCAGATTCATCCATGTCCCTACAAAGGACACAAATTCATCCATTTTTATGGCTGCATAGTATCCCGTGGTTTATATGTGCCACATTTTCCCTGTCCAGTCTATCATTGATGGTCATTTGGGTTGGTTCCAGATCTTTGCTATTGTAAACAGTGCTGCAATGAACATACGTGTGCCTGTGTCTTTATAATAGAATGATTTATAATCCTTTGGGTATATACCCAGTAATGAGATTGCTGAGTCAAATGGAATTTCTATGTCTAGGTCCTTGAGGAATTGCCACACTGTCTTCCACAATGGTTGAACTAATTTACACTCTCACCAACAGTGTAAAACTGTTTCTGTTTTTCCACATCCTCTCCAGCATTTTTCTCCAGATTTTTTTAATGATCGGCATTCTAACTGGCATGAGATGGTATCTCAATGTAGTTTTGATTTGCATTTCTCTAATGACCAGTAATGATGAGCATTTTTTCGTATGTTTGTTGGCCTCATAAATGTCTTCTTTTTAAAGTGGCTGTTCCTATCCTTTGCCCACTTTTGAATTGCTTTTTTTTTTCCTTGTAAATCTGTTTTAGTTCTTTGTAGATTCTGGATATTAGTCCTTTGTCAGATGGGTAGATTGCAAAATTTTTTTCCCATTCTGTTGGTTTCTGGTTCACTCCACTGATTGTTTCTTTTGCTGTACAGAAGCTCTGGAGTTTCATTAGATCCCATTTGTCTATTTTGGCTTTTGTTGCCAATGCTTTTGGTGTTTTAGTCATGAAGTCCTTGCCTATGCCTATGTCCTGAATGGTTTTGCCTAGGTTTTCTTCTAGGGTTTTCATTGTGTTAGGTCTTATATTTAAGTCTTTAATCCATCTGGAGTTAATTTTAGTGTAAGGTGTCAGGAAGGGGTCCAGTTTCTGCTTTCTGCCCACAGCTAGCCAGTTTTCCCAACACCATTTATTAAACAGGGAATCCTTTCCTTGTTGCTTGTTTTTG
>CAUYLG010039350.1:0-54568 GCA_963573385.1 Cacajao melanocephalus | reverse complement strand
GCTGCTTGTTTGTTATTTTCATCTCTTATTCCTTCCTGTCTCCATTGTTAAGCACAATTATTGGCATAAAAGAGGTTTTTAATACCCATTTTTAGACTGCATTCTAGCCTGGGCAATAGAACAAGAATCCCGTTCTCTCTTCCTCTCTCTCTTCCTCTTTCTTTCTCCCTTACATTCTTTTTTTTCTTTCTTTCACTCTCACTTTCTTTCCTCTCTTTTTCTTTCTTTCAAAAAAAAAAAGAAATTAGAGGCAAAGAGGAGTTAAGAATGTGGTCGGTCCCAAGGCCACACAGCTTGTAAAGGAGGAATCAGATCTACCTAACTCCAGACAACGCTTTTGGCTTTGCTAATTCATTGCTGCATCTTCAGGTTTCACATGCCTTCCAGCCTGCTTTGAAGATAACTTCCTAGAACTGAATGATACTATTCCTTACAAAACACTTCCCCCAGTTTCTACTTTTGTACCTATTAAGCAACTTTCCGATATTTATCTGTTTTCCCAAGCCCATTTTCTACTTGGAAAAAGAGGAACCAACAAGTCAAATGGCATAAAGACCAGGCATGCTGAGTTTGAACATTAATTTGATCATAAATTTGGTTAATGTGATGAATCATGGAGGCACCAATATCCTTTTCTAAGGATCAACATAATAGAGGAAGTCAGCACATCAGGCATCAACCCTACAGAAGTCCACAAATGCAAAACCAACTCTACCCCTAGAACAAACTTGTTGAACCTGCATCCCGCAGGCTACATGCAGCTCAGGACGGCTTTGAATGCAGCCCAACACAAATTTGTAAACTTTCTTAAAATATTATGAGATTTTTTGTGTGTGATTTTTTAAAGTTCATCAGCTATCATTAGTGTCAGTGTACTTTATTTGTGGCCCAAGACAATCTTCTTCCAATGTGGCCCAGGGAAGCCCAAAGATTGAACACCCCTGACCTAGAATGTAAAAAAGAAAACACAAGCTACTATTAGTATTAGAAAAATATGGCCAGTAGAACTACTACTACATACGTAGCTAGAAGAACTCTTAGCAGCTTTCCTTCTCCAGTAGGGAAAATTAAAACATATTATGCAAATGTGAAATGTTTTTCATTTAAAAGTAAGGAAGATTAAAATATAATGAGCAGAATTATTAAAAGAGTTAGGAAAAAATATACTATCTAATTAAGTAGAAGGGGCATATTGCTTCAGAACTAACTGTTTTGGAAATACTGGACAAGTGGCAGGTCTTACTGATGGATTACAGTTTCTTCCCCATAACTCCCTTTCTATATTCTATAATACTCGAGGACCTAATATTTTGAGAAAGGTCAAAATTTGGAATGTGTCTCTTAGCTTCCTCCACAAAGGCTGGCCTGCCAATTCTTACTATTAATAGATTCATAGTCTTGAACAGGAAAAATCAGTAGACTCATTGGTTTTACACAAACCTTGCCAACTTTTCCACACCCTAAATGTCTGAGGATTTACTGGTAACTCCTATTTGTTTTCCATAGTGGTAACCTATCTTTCTCTTCCAAACTACATTTTCTGTCTTCTAGATGACATAGGAGCAGTGATTCTCGGAGGAAAGTATAACTGGAGGGCACGTACTAGGAGCACCAAAAAATGGGAATTCAAGCTGGAAAGTAGTACTGAGAAGATACGACATCTGTCTATCCCATAAAGTCAGGAGAACTGAGACCATATCTTTAGGAGAAAGGTTTTGGTGAGGTCAAAAAAATAAAAAAAGGATGGAAGATTTTTTTGAAAACACAGTGAATGGAAGCTTTCCATAGAGACCCAGGAAGCACAAATTTCACATAGCAAAAAACGGTAAGAAAGAACGAACTATAACTGACTCACAATTCCTTTTGAAAAAAAATTTAAACTGCCTCAATTTGCTTTAATTTTCTTAGCCAATCCCTTCTTTTCTGAAAATACAGCTCAACTGTAACCTAGTCTCTTCCAATAATCAGAAACTCTGAATTAACAGTGTTTCAGTGATTTGTTACCTCTTCTCGTCTTTCTCAATTATTCCTTTTTTTTTTTAAGATGGAGTCTCGCTCTGTCACACAGGCTGGAGTGCAGTGGCATGATCTCAGCTCACTGCAACCTCTGCCTCCTGGGTTCAAACAATTCTGCTGCCTCAGCCTCCTGAGTAGCTGGGATCACAGGCATGTACCACCACAACCGGCTAATTTTTGTATTTTTAGTAGAGATGGGGTTTCACCATGTTTGCCAGACTTGTCTCCAACTCCTGACCTCAAGCAATCTGCCCGCCTCGGCCTCCCAAAGTGCTGGGATTACAGGCATGAGCCACCGTGTCCAGCCATCTCAATTATTCCTACGTGAAGGCTGAGAGAAAGGAAGGATAGACCAGTCACAGGACAAAAAGTGTTCGGCCAACAAATGGTAGGCATAAAAGAAAGACCAGGTGTGGTGGTTCTCGCCTCTAATCCCAGCACTTTGGGAAGTCAAGGTGGGTGGATCACTTGAGGCAAAGAGTTCAAGACCAGCCTGGGCAACATATCAAGACTTTATCTCTATAAAATATAAAAAATAAATATATATTTTAAAAAGGAAGACAAAAATAATACATAGGTGTGTGTTTGTGCATATGCTACATATGTAAGTTACCAGATGGGCTGGCATCAACTATACAAAAGGGAAGAAAAGATTTATCCCAGCAAATTTGTTGAAGCCTGCAGGTCCCACAAGTACCCATTTTTGTTCTGATCATCTCAAGCTGGAGTCAACTTTGAAAGAAAACTGACAGTATGTAATGTAAACGTCAAACTCTGGTTGTTTGTATGGTTTATTTTGAGAAGACAAGGTTCTTTGACCTTGGGCAGCAACCACAGAGACATTCAAAGACTGATGCACTCTGATACCTGTAGCAACTATGTGTAACTCACCAACATTTGTTACAGATATCAGCAAAACGACCCTTTTGATACTTAAAAAAAATTAGAGAGTAACAGTATCTTCATGCTGAGAACAATCATTAAGATCACCTAATGAGTCCCCTTCTCTCAAGGATTGGAGAAATTGAAGCTAAAAGTGGGATTTGCATAACATGGACAAAATGGAAAGAGCATAAATGAAATCTTGGATTTAAAAGCAGAGAATTAAAGAAAAACCAAAGAGAATAAAAAGTTTTTAAAAAGAAAAATGTCTTTTAGCTCCATTTTTCTCACAGAAAATTGCATATTATATCCTCTCCCTCTTGCAGAAGAGGATTCACATCATGTCAATTAGGTCTTTTTTGAGATAAACACTCATTCCTTTGGGAGACACACTACCATACTGTTCTTTTCTTTTGCATTCAACTTTAAATCTTATAATCTAACTGAAGTCTTTTCACAATTAATTACTGCTCAAGTTCAGCAAGTTAAGCATGTTTATTAATTTCCATCCCACTAGAAAAATAACTAGAGGCAGCATAGTCTATTTTTGTGTGTGTGTGCTCCCTCTGTGACTCTAACCAAAGAAGCATAATCTAAATTTAAGGTGACCTTTCATTTAGAAGTTAGAAAATTAGAGGTAGATACTTTGGAATTTTTATTGTCCCTAAGACCCCTGCCCTCCCAGCCACCCAAAGGAAGGGATGCTAGCAATCTAGAAAAGAATATGCATGGAGAGGCTTAGGATCTGCATCATCAAGCACTGCCAGTGGTTCTCAGCAGTACTCACTGGTTCCATGTCAGAATCAAGATGTGAAATATATATTTTAGAGATTACCTAAAACCTGTTCTAAAGGATTCCAACGACAATCAACATACCTACTCAAGCAAGAGGGAAAGGAATAACATTGTACACAACTTTAGATTTACCCAGTATATCTGCCACGTGTATTGAGAGTCAGCTTGTATATCTGGGAGGATGAGAAGGGACAATCTGATATCACTCATTTACTAGAGAAGAAAACTTAAATTCTAAAATATTCAATGGCTTATCTAGGTCCTTTGGAAAATGAATAATTTCCATCCAGAGACTGTACTTCAGCAAAGCTATCTGATCCATCGACACTAGGAAGGAGAGCTGATGCCAGCCAGATATTTCTTCTGCTGTTAATTAATCTAATGACCTTCTGGTCAATAATTTTTTGCTGCTTTAGAACCTGATCCAACAATTATACTGACAGAACTATTTCAAACCTCTAAAGCTGCTGACATATATACCATGCAAATTCCATTAACGGGAGATCCCTGGATGTCCACCTTGAAATACCTGGCTAACTACCACAATGAAAAAATTCTGAGTTATGTATAAATAAATTGATTTATTCATTCACAGTACATTCTCTACCCAATTTCCTCTCTCCCTTCACCTACCTCCTTCATTCCTCCAACCCAATGGTATAGAGCAGGAGTTGGCAAACATTTTCTGTAAAGGGTCAGATGGTAAATAGTTTGGGCTTTGTGGGCTCTGCCTTTGTACCACAAAAGTAGCCACAGACAATCCATAAATGAATGGGTGTGGCTATATTCCAATAAAACTTCATTACAAAAACAGATTTAGCTTGCAGAGCTATAGTTTGCCAACCATGGTTTGAAGCAGCAATTTTCAAACTTTAGCCTGAATCACAATCACACACAGGCTTGTTAAAATACAGACCTCTGGGCCTCATCCTTAAGTTTCTGATTCAATAGCCCTGTCATGGGGCCTGAGGTTTTAATACGCTCCCAGTCAATGTTCATGCTGCTGGTCCAGGGACCACACTTTGAGAACCACTAGTATAGAATAATGGTCTATACTGCATTCAGCAGAAGGTTAAAATATAACAAACAACCAAGAATGTAGAAACAACATGCTGCAAACTTGACTGCTAATTTTATAGAATATTTCATATGAAGACTTACTGTTAAGTGCCATAATATTATCGGTTCCTGGATGATGGAAATTTATCCCCATGCGTCCTAAAAAATAATGTTAAGCACAAAGAATGCTTAATGTAATGATTTCAAATACATCTTAAAATATGAACATTACAAAAAGCTAGAACAGATTACTATCAAAGGCCAAAGCAGTTACAACAGTTTTTAAAATTAAGTCATAAAACATACACATGAAAAGTCTTAAAACAAAGCCAAAGTTTCAACAACAAATAAAACAAAACAAAACAAAAGCTTCTGTTATAACAGTCTGAAATTTAACACCTCTTGCATTCCAATTTAAACATGCCAACTCCTTGTATTAAGCATTTTATTTAAACAAACATTTATACTGTCCTTCCATTCAAGCAGCAAAAAAATATATAGATTTGAAAAAGTATATAAATTTGAAGCTCAGAGAGAATAAAAAGAGGTTTCGTACTGGCTCAAAAATGCAATATAATAATCAGAATGGCAACCAGAGGAAGAGGGTAAAACATATATAAGAGATAGAACACAGACAAATGATTGGCTTAAAAATCTAGGGTTCTGGTGGCTGTCCCCATCACTAACTAGTTATATGACCTAGAATATAATGCTAATCTCCACATGTCCATCCTTAAGTGTATAACAAGAGTTGCAAACTTCTGCTGACACTGGCTAGCTTCCTGTTTTGGTATCCCTCTGAGCTAAGCATCATTTTTACATTTAGAACGGATTGTGGGCTGGGTATGGTGGCTCACACCTGTAATCCCAGCACTTTGGGAGACCAAGGCGGGTAGATCACCTGAGGTTGGGAGTTCAAGACTAGCCTGACCAATACAGAGAAACCCCATTTCTACTAAAAATACAAAATTAGCCGGGCATGATAGTGCATGCCTGTAATCCCAGCTACTCAGGAGGCTGAGGCAGGAGAATCACTTGAACCCGGGAGGCAGAGGTTGCAGTGACATGAGATCACGCCACTGCACTCCAGCCTGGCGACCTAGCAAGACCCCATCCCCCAAAAAAAAAAAAAAAAAAAAAAGAAACTCTGGATCAAAAAGGCAATAGCCATCAGAATCAATTATCTAAATATAATCTAATTTTCCCCCCAACTAATAATGCAATTTTTAAAGTAAAATCACTCACAGCATCTTTAAGTTAGTTTCTTTACCTCTTCCAAAAGTAATTTTTAGATTATAAAATGCAATAAATTTTCAATGGAGAAAAATTAGACAATGCAAGAAAATGGAGAAAACAGGCCAGGCATGGTGGCTCACATCTGTAATCCCAGCACTTTGGGAGGCAGACCACCTGAGGTTGGGAGTTCGAGACCAGCCTGACCAACATAGAGAAACCCCACCTCTACTAAAAATACAAAATTAACGAGGCATAGTGGCACATGCCTGTAGTCCCAGCTACTCAGGAGACTGAGGCATGAGAATCTCTTGAACACGGGAGGTGGAGGTTGTGGTAAGCTGAGATCACACCACTGCACTCCAGCCTGGGCAACAAGAGTGAAACTCTGTCTCAAAAAAAGGAGAAAACAAGATCACCAAAGATTAAGTATTGTTAACATTTTGATTTACACTCTTCCAGTTTAGGGAATGTGTATGTGTAAAGATTTCTTTTCCAAAATTGAAATTATATCATAATTTTTAACCTTAATATATTGTATATCTTAAGTTTTACAGTTATTAAGAAATTTTGAAGGAAAAAGAAAATATATAACAGCAAAAGAAAAACTGATTCCAAATTCAGATAAGGCCATTTCTTTTCTCTTCCTTTTGTACAACAAATACTGTTGTTTAATCAGCTGTGAAAACAGAATCAAGTGTGTGACATCTGGTGATTTTTGTATAATGCATTCTGGTACTGCCAGCATGACATTTTGTCACCTGTCCATGGTCTGCTATTTTTAAATTGTTCTTGTCAGCTAGCTATCTTTTAAGTACAGTGTAAAATATAAGGTTTCAAAAACTGGAAGGCATACTTGGTTTTACTGAGTTAAACGATGCTATGGAAATCTGAGACTGTGTCCCAATTTCCCCACTGTGCAGTATCTGATAAATAGGGGTGAGAGGGGATGAAGGGAGAGGTTGAAGAATAGGGTTACATACAGTTATTCGGTCTGTCAAAATCACAGTCTCATAATCTCAATTCACATTCACATTTAAAACACTATTAAAAACTACATCTATCACAATTCAAAGTTTCAAAATCCAACTAAACTCATGCTTTTGAGAGTCCAAACATAAAGTGAAATTTGTATTAATTCATAATTAATTATGAAAGTCATCTCTTTACTTCTATAATATGTTATGAGATAGAGAACAACTGCTATACCTTTCTCTAATCATTCCTTATGCTCTAAAAAGGCAAGTACTTCAGAAAGCTTCATATAACAGAATGTTAATGCCATGTTTCAGAAAGACTTACAGGTAAAATGCATATTCTACTGGGATTTATTTCCCACTAACATTCTCTATAAAGTTAAAGAGACATTCTTTTAGAAAAGTATCTTAAAATTGCAATACTGTGATATGCAAAAAATACAGTAAACTATTTTTTAAAACTCTTTTAAGGAAATGATAAAACATTGGTACTATAATATTCTAAATATGTTCCAAATAACCAATAAGCAAAAGCTGTGAGCTTAGACATGAGGTCAAATCCTAGTTTCTTCACATACTAGTAGTGAATAATTTTTGGCAAGTTGTTAAATATTTTGTGTCTGTGTTTCCTCATCCAAGGCTGCAATCCAGAACAATTAAATCACAATTCCCAGCCTGGCATGCAGTGCTTCACACCTGTAATCCCGGCACTTTGGGAGGCCGAGGTGGGCGGATGGCTTGGGCTTAGGAGTTAGAGACCCAGTCTGGGCAACATGGCGAAACCCCGTCTCTACAAAAAAAATTTTTAAAACTAGGTGGGCGTGGTGGCATGCACCTATAGTCCCAGCTACTCACAACGCTGAGGTGGAGAAGAGCTTGAGCTGGGAGGTGAAGACTGCAGTGAGCTGAGATCACGCCACTGCACTCCAGCCTGGGTTACACAGTGAGACCTTGTCTCAAAATAATAATCGTCATCATCACCATCATCTTTGTCTTTTAAAATTCAGGTGACTTTTTGCTGTTGTTTTTGAGATGGATTCTTGCTCTGTCACCCAGGCTGGAGTGCAGCGGCACAAGCTTGGCTCAAAGCAAACTCCACCTCCCAGGTTCAGGTAATTCTCCTGCCTCAGCCTCCCGAGTAGCTGGGATTACAGGCACCCACCACCACACCTGGCTAATTTTTGTATTTTCAGTAGACACAGGGTTTCGCCATGTTGGCCAGGCTGGTCTTGAACTCCTGACCTCAAGTGATCCGCCTGCCTCAGCCTCCCAAAGTGCTGGGATTATAGGTGTGAGCCATCGAGCCTGGCTGCTAAAAACTCAATGATTTAAATGCTATGCTTAAAGGATGATTACACAAATTAATGGGAGGTACTTATACAAATCACTCAATTTCTACTTACTGTTCCTGCCCCCCAAGAATGTACAAAACAAGAACCATCACTTCTTGCTGACTTAGGGCCTGCCCCATTACAGTTTGTGTAATTGCAAACTTTCGAACAAGATAAACTTATATGGGCTAAAGGGAGATAACAGAAAAATAGAACTGAGCAATAATTCAAGCTACAGAAGTAAACAGACAGTATATTTTTCTGGAACAAATAAGCAAACAAAATGTAATGAAGGCATATTTTTCTAAAATAAGAAGACCTCAAAATTCCATAAGAGGGGATAAATTTTGTGAAAGGCTCTATAATACTAAATTTAAATTATGATGAATAAAGAAAAATGCCTCTATAACACCAAAGGGATGGCATTCTCTCTTCCAAGTTTGTTGATTTAAATGCTTTAAAGCACTATTACTGACAGATAACCTATTTGTTCCAGACACTCTCAGTATACCTTTGAAGAGCAGAGCTTTCAATATCAGTTCTCAACTGACACCTGTTCTTTTCATTTTTCAAATCTCAGTTCATGAATGGTTAGGGAAGAAAAAATTAAAATACATAAAAATGTTTTACCAGGCACTAACCCCAAATAGTCAGCCAGGCCTATTTTTCTGCTGTTAAGAGGGAAACTGCATGGGATGAAGAAAAAGTAACTCCTCCCTGTTTTTGCCAAGATGCCATCTATACTGGGCTTCCCCAGTTAGGGTATAGGATCTTATTTCTCTGCTTAATGTACTATAGTTGTTATTTCCTTATGATTCTTCTAGAGTTGGGAGAATATGATTAATCAAAGCTAATGACCATGAGTTTTCAGAGTAGTTCTATAGGAGCTTGATGAACCCTCATCACAGGTAGAAAGTCAAAGGAACAGCTATAAGGAGGGTAATAGGGATGAATCTTTTTCCTTATCTCTTATCACACCCACCTCTCTCAACACCTTTAATCCCCTTAATCTCATAGTTATGAAGAGAGTTGGATTTTCCTTCAATCCACTAAAAATGAGAACAGAGAACAACTGCTCCCTCCTACTCTATCTGCCAACCCACGGATTTCTGTGCTTAGAAAAGAAATAAGGAACAGGGCCAGGGCCAGTGGTTCATGTCTATAAACTCAGCACTTTGGGAGGCTGAGGTGGGAGAACTGCTTGAGCTCAGGAGTTCAAGACCAGCCTGGGCAACATGGCGAAACCCCGTTTCTATAGCAAACAGAAAAAATCAGCCAGGCATGGTGGCCATGCCTCTAGTCCCAACTACTGAGTGGGGCTGAGGCAGAAGGATCGCTTGAGCCTGGGAGGTCAAGGCTGCAGTGAGTCAAGATCATGCCACTGCACTCCAGCCTGGGTGACAGAGCAAAACTCTGTCTCAAAATAATAAATAAATAAAAATAAGAGAAGTTCTCATTAGAGCATTACCCTCTTCAAAAGCCTCCTTTCTCATCTCTGAGGCATTCTCTCAAACAAAAGGAAAAAAAACACACACACACACACACACACACACAGGAGACGATTATGTTATTCTGTTATACTCAAGAACTGTAGTTTGGTATCTTTAAAAAGCAAAAAAAGAAAAATAAATTAGTCCAGGCAGGCACAGTGGCTCACGCCTATAATCCCAGCATTTTGGGAGGCTGAGGCAGGCGAATCATGAGGTCAGAAGTTCAAGATCAGCCTGGCCAACATGGTGAAACCCTGTCTCTACTAAAACATACAAAAAGTAGCTGGGCATGGTGGTGCATGCCTGTAATCCTAGATACTTGGGAGACTAAGGCAGGAGAATTGCTTGAACCCGGGAGGCGGAGGTTGCAGTGAGCTGGGATTGCGCCATTATACTCCAGCCTGGGTGACAGAGCAAGACTCCGTCTCTTGAAAATAAAAATAAAAATAAAAAATAAATTAATCCAATTTTTATTTAAGTACTCATTTTGTGATCTGATTAATGCTGTAGAAGGTATTTTTCAGTGTGCTGTGAAGAAAGTTCAATTCAGCTTTTCCTCTATATAATTTTTATCATGGGGGATGACATAGGGAATCTTTTAAAATTTCCTACAAATATTTTCAAGGCTGGTCAACTGAATACATGACCGAAAAACTATTAAAGCTTATTTACTTTACTAAAACAGAAGTCTCATTATCTCCTAAACTTCCTATTCTGTCATCTCCCACATGAATCCTTTTTTTCCCTTGAATCAGGACAGTTTAAATAAAGGGATTTTTTACTAAATACATTTCTAAGATAAAATATAATGGTAAACATATTTTTACCATGTTCTTTAAGTACATCTTGAAGTACTTTATTCTCCATAAACTGGATATCTTATTTTATATTTTTTATGTCATTCAGATATACAATTTTGGAAAGCCAAAATAACCGAAAAATTATTTTCCTTTCTCCTTTAAGTGGCTTTGAAAATGGTAAGACATTTATCCTTCAATAATCACTACTTATCTATGAAAAATATAAAATTTTGACACCTTGCATCTGAAAAATTTCAACATTTAGTTGCAGTCTAGTTGGAAAGAAGTCAATATTGTAAGGATACCATGACTACTTCCAGCAAAAAACTGTGAATAGAATTCACAGAGCCAGAATTTACACCCAGGTTTCACTGACTGCAAAGTCAGAAAGGTTGAGTTGAAATTTCACCTCCTATATGAAGAATATAAAATATCTGGAAGGATGTTAATAAAAACAATAACCTGTTACCTCTAGGTAGACAATCTCGTGATTTTTTTGATAAACTTTCCTTTTTGTCCTTTTACGTACTATTTGAGTTTCTTTGTTTTGTTTTGAGCAGTTTCCAGTGCCAGGGACTTTATTTGATCTTCAAACTCACTCTATGAAGTAGGTTTATTTTAACAATAAGGACATTGAGGCTTTGAAGAGGCTAATTTATCCAGATTAACCGACAGCCAGAGGCAGAGACAGAATTCACATCCAGGTTTCACTGACTGCAAAGTCAGAAAGGCTGAGTTGAAATGTTATCTATCTGCTATATGGAGAATATAAAATATCTTAAAGGATGTTAATAAAAATAATAACCTTTGTTACCTCCAGTAGTGGTGATTTTTTTTTAACTTTCCTTTGTGTCCTTTTACGTACTATTTGAATTCCTCTGTTTTGTTTTGTTTTGCTTGAGATAGAGTCTCACTCTGTCACCTAGGATGGAGTGCAGTGGTTTGATCTCGGCTCACTGCAACTTCCGCCTCCCAGGTTCAAGCGATTCTCCTGCCTCGTCTCCTGAATAGCAGGGATTACAGGCATATGCTACCATGCCTGACTAATTTTTGTATTTTTAGTAGAGACAGTGTTTCACCATGTTGGTCAGGCTGATCTCAAACTCCTGACCCACTTGTCTCAGCCTCCCAAAGGACTGGGATTACAGGCGTGAGCCACTGCACCTGGATTTCTTACAATGAGTAAAAATGTATTTTTTTCCTGAAGAAAAAGGGAAAACAAAAACCAGTTACTCTGGGACTGGGTGCGGTGCTCATGCCTGTCATCCCAGCACTTTGGGAGGCTGAGGCAGGTGGATCGCCTGAGATTAGGCTTTTGAGACCAGTAGTCTGGCCAATGTGGTAAAACCCTGTATCTACTAAAAATACAAAAATTAGCTGGGCATGGTGGCAGGTGCCTGTAATCCCAGCTGCTCAGGAGGCTGAGGCAAAAGAATCACCTGAATCCGAGAGATGGAGGTTGCAGTGAGCGGAGATCGCGCCATTGCACTCCAGCCTAGGCGACAAGAGTGAGACTTTGTCTCAAAACAAATAAACAAATGACAACAACAAAATAAAAACAGTTACTCTGTACTTGAGTTTTGAGACCTTCAAAACATAGTGTCCCCATGTTCAAGTAGGAATAAAAGATATTGAAAGCACAAAGAAAAACAAGATGGTATAGAGGGAAGTGCTTCTGGACAGACTCATACAGAAGCCACATGGTAGTTCCTCTAGCCTACCATGCTTCTCTTAAAGCTCAATCCACCTAAATGTTTATATCTTTTGACCCAAAGACTCTCACTGTGAATTTACCTTAAGGAAAAGCTATGTTCAAGAACTCATCCATGGCAGCATTATCTATAATGGGGGCAAAACTGGAAACAATCTAAAAGTCTAAAGGCCTACCAATAAATTACAAAGATCTGACAGAAGCATGGACAATGTTTATTATATGGGAATCAGACAAAGAACACACCATTGCAATCTTCATTTTTTAGTTATCTTTTTGTTTTTATAATTTTCTCCACTTTTTAAAGTAAAAAATTATTTAAAATATTTTCCTTAAAATGCAAGTATCAGCTGGGCACAGTGGCTCACACCTGTAATTCCAGCACTGTGGGAGGCCAAGGTGAGCAGATCACTTGAGGTCAAGAGTCTAAGAACAGCCTGGCCCACATGATGAAATCCCATCTCTATTAAATATGCAAAAACTAGCTGGGCGAGGTGGCGGGTGCCTGTTATCCCAGCTACTCAAGAGGCTGAGGCAGAAGAATCATTTGCACACAGGAGGGAGAGGTTTCAGTGAGCCAAGATTGTGCCACTGCACTCCAGCCTGGCCAACAGAGCAAGACTCTGTCTCAGAAAAAAAACAAAAAACCACAAGTATCATAATTGTTAGTAGAGGTAACAGGGATTAAACACTTAATACCATAAATCACATAGATCTAAAAGTCTCCCAGCTGAAAAAGGGAAGCAAAAAGCTCAAACACCCTAACCAAAGGACAGTGATACAGCAATATCACTGACCACTGGGACGTAGTCCATTCATAGAAAATCACTGTGAGTGATATGATGAACTGTGAAGTTGCAACCATATTGAAGCTATAAAAAAAATACATACTAAGTGCCTTCCAACTTACTGGGACATATCATCTGTGTGCAGCTTGTTTCTATAGATGAAACCTCATATTCACAAGTACAATGGAGAAAACTATGCAGAGGTAGTTGAACATGCAATAAAAAAGCTCATCATAAATGGAATATGGTATTTACATTACCTCACAGTCAGGTGCTCTCCTTAAACTTTGCCAGTGCTACACTCAACAGGGCATAATAGTTCCTGTTTAACCAATATTTAAAAACTCTGGAAAATTATAGACTATAATCTAAGATCCTTTCATAATCTTTTATTGAAAGAACAAAAGAATACAGACCAAGAAAAACATAAAGATATTCATAAAGAACAGGAGTTGGATATTTTAGGATAATTAGAAGAGGCTTATAGCTTCCTTCTTATGGTAAAGAAGGAAGACAAATGGACCCTCAAAAGATACTGAAAACACAAAACAGTCAGTGAATATTGTTGGTTTTTTCTTAACACAATTCTTACTTCTAAGTGAAAAATGCTTTAAATTACCATGTACCTAATTTTTCAACTAAAGAAAGATGTGGTAACAGTGACTAAATATAAGAGTATAAATAACATTTTTTTTCCTATTTCTGAAGGCCTTAAAAATCTAGCTTTCCAGCTGGGCACAGTGGCTTATCTCGTAATCCCAGCACTTTGGGAGGCCAAGGTGGGTGGATCACCTGAGGTTGGGAGTTCAAGACCAGCCTGACCAACATGGAGAAATTCCATCTCTACTACAAATACAAAATTAGCCAGGTGTGGTGGTGCATGCCTGTAATCCCAGCTACTTGGAAGGCTGAGGCAGGAGAATCGGTCGAACCCGACAGGCAGAGGTTGCAGTGAGCCAAGATCATGCCATTGCACTCTAGCCTGGGCAACAAGAGCGAAAGAGTGAAACTCCATCTCAAAAGAAAAAAAAAACTAGCTTTCCCTAAAATCCCTTATTTTCTTTTTAACTTATTAACTACTTTCTTTTCACTGGAAAATGAGGAAAGCAGAAGAAAATCATGAGTGTGACAAGAAAATGATGAAAGAGATTCCTGGTGCGGCTCAAGGAAATGAGCATCCGGTGTTCACAGTCATTCACACTATAATATGGGCCTAGAGAGAACCAGAGGGGATCACATTCCTCATGATTTTGAAAGACATGGTTCATACAAGATGGGCATCCCCATGGCTACCTCTTCACAGTTTTCAGAAATTTAGATCTTAACCCAAGTATAATGGATATTTCTGTAGGTAATTTTCATTACAGTATTTTAAAATATCATAAGGTCTCTAAAAAGTCCTATAATCCATAAAAAGATCTGTGATTATTAATTCAACACCAACATCAGTCCCAAATTTACAGAGGCTCTAAAAACAGGAAGTCCTAATATTGCTAACTTTGAGACCTTCTGCTTTATATTTAACCCAAAACATTTATATACTTTAAGATATTTTTTTCTTGTGTTTTAGCCTCAGAGAATGCAAAGAGTCACTGGCTGCCCCCAAGCCTGGGTAGTGATACTTCCTACACTAGAAAAGTGATTATGCTTTAATAAAATAGAAGTCCTTTATATGAAGTTTTCTGAAGCAATCTTTGGAGATTGGTTTACTAACTCTCACAGTTCCTTGCAGTATATATACATGGACTTAAATGAATTATCCAGTTTCAGCTGAGGATTCCAAATGCACACAGCCCAGAAAATCTGGCTGCTGGTCTCATGCTATAACTCAGGATGTGACTGACTTCAGCTACCCAATTCATGCTCCTGCCAGACATGACTGATTATAACCACCTTGATTATCATAGGTAGCTGAACCCAGGTTAAAGAAAAAAAATCAACTTTAAATACATTCCACAATGCTTTACAGAAGCAAAACAAAAACAAGCAAACAAAAAACAAACAAGAAAAATCAAAATTATTAAAAAGCTGATTTTTGCTTAAAACACCAAGCAAGAAACGGACATATGAATATTCCTAACCTGCAAAATGATTCCTCCACATTATATCAGCGAAACTCATTGGTGGGCCACTGGGAGGGTAGTGTTTACCTTTCAGAGGTTCATGATCAGTCCTTATCATATCCATTAAGGAGTTCTCCAACGAGTGCAAGTTAAAAGTGTCATAGGGCCTACTCCGGTCCTAAAAATAAAAACACAAAAAAAGACAATACATAAAATTACTTCATAAAATTAACACCATATCATTTGCTTCCTGCTGAGGATTGATGACATGAATGAAAGTTACAGATGGCTCTAATAGCATATAGTCCTTCTTTTTATTTGTTTATTTATTTACTTTGTAGAAATGGGAGTCTCGCTATGTTTTCCAGGCTGGTCTTGAACACCTGGGCTCAAGCAATTCTCCTGCCTTGGCCTCCGAAAGTGCTAGGATTATAGATGTGAGCCACTGCGCTCATCCTGCTCTTTTCATTAAGAATAATGGCTTGTTATGCCTGTAATTCCAGTACTTTGGGAGGC
Organism: Cacajao melanocephalus; assembly: GCA_963573385.1. NCBI lineage: Eukaryota > Metazoa > Chordata > Mammalia > Primates > Pitheciidae > Cacajao > Cacajao melanocephalus. The sequence continues at coordinate 38,907 of CAUYLG010039350.1, read as the reverse complement.
CAAGGCGGGCAGATCACTTGAGGTCAGGAGTTCCAGACCAGCCTGGCCAACACGGTAAAACCTTGCCTCTACTAAAAATACAAAAATTATCCAGGTATGGTAGTGAGCACCTGTAATCCCAGCTACTCGGGAGGCTGGGACAGAAGAATCGCTTGAACCTAGAAGGCAGAGGTTGCAGTGAGCTGAGATTGCGCCACTGTACTCTAGCTGCAGCGACAGAGCAAGACTTCATCTTAAAAAAAAAAATGATTTGGCAACATTAAGTTTAATACAAGTTTCCATAATTAATTAAATTGCATCATTTTCCCTAATACTCTATAACGTAATACCCCAATACTTCAGAGTGACTTTCTCGCAAATGAACTAAAATAGTAAATTTAAAAGGAGAGTCAAGTGAATTGGCTTTGCTCTCTACCCTCCACCCACTACCTCTATTGTCAAATGAACGGAGATGTTTCCCTGCTAGAGGAAGACCACAATTTTTTTTTCTTGAGACAAGGTCTTACTGTGTTGTCCAGGTTGAAGTACAGTGGTACAATCATGGCTCACCTCAGCCCCGACCTCCTAAGCTCAAGCAATCCTCCCACCTCAACCTTCCTAGTAGCTAGGACACGTGGCACCATGCCCTGCTAATTTAATAAAAAAATTTTTTTTGTAGAGCTGGGGTCTCACTATGTTGCCTAGGCTGGTCTGGAACTCCTGGGTGCAAACGACAAAGACCACAATTAAGAACTCAAATGGAATCATTTTCTTGAAAAATCAAAGGGCAACTATAATTTCAATGAAAATGTATTGGATATCTTTAACACTTCTGGCCAGTAAGTTTCATATATTAGACACACTTTTTAAAAATAAAAATGTGTTCAACATTGTATTCATGAAGATAATGGCAAAAAGAAAAAAAAAATCTTAAGCGTCCAAAGTACTAAAATTACCTGTTGAAAAGCACTCACATGAAGAAACTTTAACCCAAAGTAGTAGTTTGAAGATGTTATATTCAAAAACATTTTGAAACTAGAAATCTAACACAAACTAAGTGAAGAAAAAAATAATTATTTCACCATATTTCACTCAAGCCTGCAGGAGACTATCACCTACAAACTCCTCTTAGTATCTGAGCCTCAAGGGAAACACAGCTCATATTCTAAGTTATACTATAGAACAGATCAAGTTTGCTTTGGTTAAGAAAAGCAAGATGGCTGGGTGTGGTGGCTCACGCTTGTAATCCCAGCACTTTGGGATGCCGAGGTGGGTGGATCACCTGACGTCAGGAGTTCAAGACCAGCCTGGCCAACATGGTGAAACCTCGTCTCTACTAAAAATAAAAAATTAGCCAGGTGTGGTGGCAGGCACTTGTAATCCCAGCTACTAGGGAGGCTAAGGCAGGAGAATCGCTTGAATCTGGGAGGTGGAGATTGTGGTGAGCCTAGTTCGCACCATCACACACCAGTCTGGGCGACAGAGTAAGACTCCGTCTCAAAAAAAAAAGAAAAAAAGAAAGAAAAGCAAGACAGCATACATCTCAATAACCAAACCAAATCAAACTACAGTGATAAGAGATTATTTTCAGGGTCTTGAGCAGTCTTATCCAGCCTTGCATTTGATCATTTATCCTTTTCTATGGACAACACTCACCTATCTCTCCCCTTGGATAGGAAAGAGACGTGGAATATTTCTTTGGTTCTCTACTTTGGTCTCTATACAGTCTAAGAAGGTCTTTTCTTTTAGCTTTGAAGTCTTCCTGCAAATCATTTGTTTTGCTTTGGGTTCAAGTTATTCGTGGAAACTCTAAGGAGTAAAGCTAAATTTCCAGAAATGCAGCCTTATCTGTACCCGTAAGAGGTGTCTGTCATATACTTTGCCAAAAGAAAAAGCCAGAGGTAAAGAAGTATGCTGATGAGAAGGCAAAATGAAGACATATTTCTGGCACTAACAATCCCAAAATGAATTATCTAGGAGCCCTCTATCATTATCCACACTTCTAACTAGAACTCTGAAGACAGTTTCAGAATAGACTGATAATGGTAAGGGAACTATAAGAAAAGACTATTTGAAGACATTCAAGAATCTTTCCAGACAGGATAGTTTATTTTTTCATTTAATTACTGATAACCCCTCAGGGTAGATAACAACATACCCAGTTTGTGCATGAAGAAAGCAAGGTTCAGAGAAGATTCAAGAGCCCTTAATACCAAAACCCAAGGAGTATAAAAATCTGACCAAAGAAATTAATCAAATCCATGGTTACTTCTATAGAAAAACAGCATTGCAACTAACTGTACATTCTTGGCAATGTGACAGTGAGTGCCTATCACAAATGGATATCAGACATTAGATGACTATCTGTCAGGAAAATTAGAGGATGTTGGGAAGGGGGATTCATGTAACTCAATTGAAATGGTTCCCAAACCTGTCAGACTGTCAAAAACCACATGCAGAGCCAATTAAAACACAGATTCCTGGGCTCCAGCTCAAACATACTTAATCATAGTTTAAAACAAAATAAATTCTTATGACTGGCTAGAGCCAGTAAACTGGATGATTCTTCAAGTTAACCCTTTACACCCATGATTCTGCTCAGTAAAATTGGACAGTAAAGTGAGGGCAGGGATTAGTATGAGCAGCAGGCAATAAGCAAGCCTGGCCATCTTGCAGAGGGTCAGTTTTGCAGTTGATTCACTGTATGTTAGAGAAGCAGTTGGTAGCCTAGTTTTTAAAAGCACAAATTTTAAAATCAAAATCCGATTTTCAAATTCTGGCTCTCCCACTTACTGGCATGTCACTTTGAATACGTTTCTAAGCCTTGGTTATCTTCATCTAGAAAATGGGATAATTTTCCAGGTACGGTGGCTCATGCCTGTAATCCCAGCACTTTGGGTGGCAAAGGTGGGCAGATCACTTGAGGTCAAGAGTTCGAGATCAGCCTGGCCAACATGATGAAACCCCATTTCTACTAAAAATACAAAAAAAATTAGCCGGACATGATGGCAGGCACCTATAATCCCAGCTATTCGGCAGGCTAAGGCAGGAGCATCACTTGAACCTGGGAGGCGGAGGTTGCAGCGAGCCTAGATCACACCATTGCACTCCAGCCTGGGTGACAGAGTAAGACTCTGTCTCAAAAAAAAATAAAAGGAATAATTCTCTCTTCATGGTTTCATCAGTACTAAATAACAGAACATATAGGCATCTGTACCATGGTGGCTACCATAATATTAGGGAGAATACAAACAGACTTCTGTGATGCCACCTCAAGAGTACTGAAACAAAAATTTTTAAACCTAGCAGTTCACAGATGTAACCTAACAGGGTTCACTAATGCTCAACAGATGCTAACCTAACAGGGTTCACTAATGCTCAACAGATGAAAACATATGACATGTGAAAGGCATAACAGAATTTGCACAGGCTTCTTAATTAAACAAATTTCAGGCCTCTGAGAGTTCTCATTAAAATTAATTCTATCCATGCCTCATCAACTTATATTTGCTGCATACCATTCATCCTTTTTGTTTTACAAGTAGTAAACATTGCTGAAATAACTGATTAACCAGGAAGCCTGCAAGAAACAGAAAAGGATGGAAAAAACAGAAAAATCTACAGCAAAATTCATCAACACAAATTATGTATACAGAAAACTAGGCCATAATTTGCCATTCAATGACAAAAGTTACAAGTGGCAACTAACCTGTTAGGTCTTTTTTCATAAGTTTTGTTTCCGAAAATACAGCAACAGGAAAACATCATTATTTGTTTTAACAAGCAAGCACATCAAGAAGTATTAGAACATCTATAAATAATGCAACCCATTATTGACTCTTTTTCTTTGATAATAACCAATGAAGATGTTGTCAGTTAGTTGTACACAGAACAGCTTATCTCCACTGCATTAGTTCTCTTTCTTCCCTCAGCTGGATTTACATTAATGAATTTATCAAGTATTTAATACGTGCCTGTCACTGTATGCTATGTGCATTATCTCCCAACCCTATGAAGTAGGTAGCTTTTGTCCCATTTTATAATTTAAACAATTATATATTTAAACATTTTATAAATTATACAATTAAGTCTTGGAGAGAATAAATAATTGGCTCAAGGTTACAGGGCTGGTGAGTGGCAGAGCCAGGGCTCAAATCCAGACAAATACAGACTGTACTCTTAAGGACTCTTATTGTACTGCTTCCCTGACTTCCTCCTATTCCCTCTAGCCTTAAATTCTTTTTACAAACACCCCCTTTAACTTAATCTGTCACAATCCAGAGAGAGGCTTCTTTGACCCCGCCCTGCAACACAAGCAACCTGACCCTCACTTGTCCTTGGTCAATCACCTTTGCTCAACTGCCAACTAATTAACCTCAAGAAGTAGTTTGATCTACCTCTAGACAACCCCAGGCCCACCTGTAACAGTCCTATCCCATTCACCTGCCCTTTTCTTGGAAGAGGAATCCAGAACCCCTTGCTACCCTTTCTGGCTTAAACCCAGACATTTCTTCTCCTAGAGATACAAAGTGGAAGGCTGCAATGGCCAACAGCATCTGTGTATAAAAGCAGCTCTGGAACCAAATGATAAAATTAACCATGTTGCCTTCTATGTGCTAGGCACTGGACTAAATGCTTTAAAGTTCTATCTCTTTCCTCATCACAACCCTGCAGGGTAGGCATTACCTCCATTTCACTGAGGAAAAAAACTGAGGCTCACAAAGGTTTATGTAACTGCTCAGTCACAGAGCTGACCAGAAATCAGGACATAAAGTCAGGTCTGTGACTCTCGAGTCCATGCCAGTAATGTTCTAACAACTCACACTGACTAGCTGCAGTGTGGCCCATGAACAAGGGGTGTTTAGTTGGGAAGAAAGGGACACAGAGAGGGACCAAAAATTAAAAGGAGAGTAGATGTTTGAAAGAGCTAGGAAAGGATAAATGTGGTCATAGAATAATACAGAAAAACCTTTAAGAGGAATTCCTAAGGAAGGGCTTTCTATTTATCACATGACTGCAACATACATACAGATAAAACATTCCAAAGTTAAATGCATCTAATGCATAAGAAAGGACTAACTGGCCAGGTGCGGTGGCTCACCCTGTAATCCCAGCACTTTGGGAGGCTGGAGCAGATGGTCACCTGAGATCAGGAGTTCAAGACTAGCCTGATCAACATGGATAAACCCTGTCTCTACTAAACATACAAAATTAGCCGGGCATGGTGGCACATCCCTGTAATCTCAGCTACTCGGGAGGCTGAGGCAGGAGAATAGCTTGAACCCAGGAGGCAAAGGTTACAGTGAGCCAAGATCGAGCTGCACTCCAGCTTGGGCAGCAACAGTGAAACCCCATCCCCTCCCAGAAAAAGAAAAAAAGAAAAGAAAGGACTAACTCACTTCTAAATTTCCAGCCTACTGCTCTTATTTTCTATTCACTATATGTTATTGGGAAAAATCTCAGGTCCCTGTCTACACTATAAACAGTTTAAGAGCAACGAATATGCCTCACCTATTTTTAAATGATATTCATTACATAATATATGAACCTCTTTTTCTCTGAACACACACACAATTTTTAAAATAATCAGATAAATAATAAATAAAGCCAACATCTCCAATCCTGCCTCCACTCACTCTCTTCAGTCAATGGTAAAATTTAACCATTCCAAATGAGACTACTATATTTGCAGTCCTCTGGAAAACCTAATTCTCTATTCTCCTTCAGTCACTCAATGGCAAGCAAATGCTCCTTATATCTAACCTAAAGCCCTTATGAAGTTGAAACTTTTCTCCCTTTTCTATCCTGAGGAAAAATTAATAAGCATCTACTTTGAATTTTAATTCTTTAAAATTGTTGTTAAACATGGTCTTCCATGCAATAAATTCTCAAGAACCCACAAAATAGCCCGGTATAAGATTAGGGCATACAGAGAAATTATGGATTCCCCATCTTTTTCTCCTGGAGGATGACTAATTCCACTTACTTAAACCTTTTTATCAGGTTGTGTTTTTACTTGCTGTGTAACAGGAAACCAAGCTAAGTTTCTGGAGAAGTTAAAAAAAAACAAAAACACAAGGATAGTATCACCTGCTGTGAAGGATGCTCAAAAATTAGATAAGCATGACTCAACTTGAAGCACATTTTTGCCGAGTCTCCTCATGTTCTCCCTATTCCTAATGTTTCTTCACAGCTCTTTTGGTTTTAGCCAGGCAGGTCAGATAAGAGGCCCACTATATCATATACAGAGAAACATGGCTCTTGGAATTACCCAATACGACCCTGTATTTTGAGGCTGAAGGAATTACCTGATATGACCTATATTTTGAGGCTAGATTCAGGAGGGTAAATGCTAGAGTGGTCGATTGTATAAAAAGTTCAAATGCCTCCTGCTGCCATTGCTGACTGTGGTAAACCATTCATAGTTAGGTACATATGCAATTTTAAAAGGAGTGATTTTCCAATCAATGGTGTCTAGCTAAAAGAAAAAATTAAAAATAAAATAAAAAGAAGTGATTATACAGCTTAGCAGTGTGCTAGGGAAAAGGCAGAAATGAGGCAGACCCAGGAAGGACACAGAAAGGGAAAGCAGTGACTATGATGGTCAGAAGAGCAGGCATCAGAAAACTAGAAAATTTAAAGTTGTCCCTTTCTCTGGTTAGTGTGCATATGTGACTTCTGAAAGTAATTAGCTGATATTACCCCAAATCATTGGGTTGGTAGCTAGCAGAATATTATCTCAAGCAGTTTACTAGGTATAACAATAAAGGGGGAGTTTAAACTTTGCTATCAATACCTATCTTAGAACTTTATGCAAAAGTATATGTAGCTCCCCATATTCTTTTCTTTTTACTGATTAGAAATGCAAAATCCTTCTACAACACTGACTGCTTCCAGGTTTAGTTAGACGCTCCTTCCCCATCGCAGACTCATTCCAGGTAATTAGAACTAAGATATCCTAATTACTTCTTTACATGCCTGTCACCCTCAATAAACTGTAAATCTCATGGGAGCAGAAATGTATCTTACTTCTCTGCATTCCCATTATCTAGCAGAGGGCCTAGCACAACAGACATTCAGTAAATGCTTACTTCACATTTAAATTGTTCTTTTGATAAATTCATCTTGCAAGATTTTTACTTTAAGAAAGAACTATTCATTTACTAGAATGAATAAACAAACAAACACACACCCTGACAACTCCAAATGCTAAGACGCAGAACAACCAGAATTCTCACAAATTCCTAGTAGGAATGCAAAACGGTACCAGTTTGGAAAAACAGTTTGGCTGTTTCTTATAAAGTTAAACATATACTTAAGCACACAACCTAGCAGTCCAACTCCCAGGTATTTACCCAAGATAAATAAAAACACATGGACACACAAAAACCCTCGAATCCATATACACTGATGTTTATAACAACTTTGTAAAACAACGTTATTTATAATTTCCCCAAACTGGAAAGTACCCAAATGCCTATCAACTGGTAAATGGATAAACAAATTTTGGCACATCCATATAATGAATAACATTCAGCAGTAAAAATAAATAAAATACTCTAAATATACCTAGTATGCACCCACAAAAATTATAAATTATAAAATTAAAAATATAAAATTTAAAAAAAAATAAATGAAGTACTGATACATTCTACAAAATGGATGAACCTTAAAAACACTGTAAGTGAAAGAAGACAATCACAAAAAAAATCACATATCATATGATTCCATTTATATGAAATGTCCAGAACAGACATATTATTTATAGAGACAGAAAGTAGATTGGTCATTGCCTAAAGTTGGAGAAATCAGGGCGAAATGCAGATTGACTTCTAGTGGGTATGGGTTTTTTTATTTTGGGGGTGATAGAAATGTTCTAAAATTAGATCGTAATGATTGACACACAATTTTGTAATTATACTAAAAACCACTACATTGTGTATTTTAAAAGAGTGAACTTCATGATATGTGATTATATCTCAATAAAGCTATTATTTTTATTTTTCTTATCTTTTTATGTTTATTTGTTTTTTAAGCTATCATTTTTAAAAGGCATTTCTAAGACTTTAACAGAACTATGACAATTCCTATAAATCATCTAACTTTAGGTATAAGACATAAGAGACCTATATACCATATATATATATATATATATAAATATATATATATATATATAGACGTATAGCTGGGATTACAGGTGCCTGCCACCACGGCCAACTAATTTTTGTGTTTTTAGTAGAGATGGGGTTTCGCCATGTTGGCCAGGCTGTTTTTGAACTCCTGAACTCAGGTGATTCACCCACCTCAGCCTCCCAAAGTGCTGGGATTACAGACATGAGCCACCACACCGTGCCCAAAGAAATTTTTTTGAGCTCAAGGAAGGTGAAGTCTTAACTTCAGCTGCTCCATTCAGGAGCCACTGAAGAACCCCAGGAATTAAACCTAAACCAGACAGTAGTAAAACTTCCAAGACAACCCTACTGCCAGTCAAATAACTAATGCCATCTATCATCACAACATGCATCATTTACATGTCTAAAGATGTCTTTAATATTTCTCCAGAAACCTATAAGCAATTTTTAACCATATTACCCACACAAACAGGAACTTCTGTCTCTATTTCTGATGAGTTGCTTTTTTAATCCCATGGATTCCTGTCTTACAGTGATTTACTGTGTTCTTCAGAGACCCAGCTCATCCCATTTATGACCAGGGCACATTTTAAGAATGTGCTACCGCATCTCCCTAGAAGCATCACTGAGCCATAAAAGATACCTATAAGTCTGCCCTGCTGCTAATTTCAATTGCTGTTTGACTTGGGTGGTTGGGTAAGGAGACATACAGCAGAATTCGCAGATTCACCAGAATCTGACAGGGGCCGCGACGTGAACACTTCTGCTCTGGCCACCCCCCAACTCCCCCGTTATCCCCTTGATCCTTGAATTTAGGAACTAAGCAGCAGCTTTTATGCAAATCATCCTATGGCAATAAAAGCAATAATCAACAGCTGTGTCAATTTAGGCTAGCCGCTTTCTAGGGCTCCTCCACCTTTTAAAAACCAACAGATGACGCCCTGCCCAATGTACACACAGATTAAGTGCTACAGATTATAGCTCTTCATTGTCACTCTCTGGCGACCACTGGAGAGGTCATCAATGTACATGTGCATATATTTTAAAACAGGGAACCTGGTAAGTACCAAAGAAATTAACTCCAAGTTCATGGTCTGGGACCAGAGAAACAGAAGCTCATCACCTATTTCTTAGTCCTCTCTTCTAGTGGAAGGAAAAGGATAAAACAAAAACAAAATAAACCCTTGTATCGCAAGTTTATTGTACAACTCTAATTCCAGATAAAAAGAGACTTAAATTGAGAAAAATAAAACTGGAATAACCAAAACAAATATAATAATAGAATATTATATTCAAAAGCCAAAACTGTCTTAACCACTTCTTTTTTTTTTTTTGAGATGAAGTCTCGCTCTGTCGCCCAGGCTGGAGTGAAGTGGCATGATCTTGGCTCACTGCAATCTCCACCTCCCAGGTTCAAGCAATTCTCTGCCTTAGCCTCCCGAATAGCTGGGATTACAGGTGCCTGCCACCACAGCCGGCTGTCTTAACCACTTTTAAAGCTTTTATCATTTTTTAATTTAAACAGGCTTACGCCCAAACTGCTTTCGTGCGAAACCTATCCCTGACAAAGTAATCCTGGTTTATTTTTCAAAAGCTTCCAATCTGCCTCTGGGGAGAAGAAAATGGATATGTATCTTGTTTTTCATAACAAGCTTTGTAGAACTGATTAAGTCACAGCTACTATATAACAGATAATTAATATGTGCCAGGACCTGTACTGAAGACTATCTCATTTAATTTTTATAACTGTCCTATGAAGTAGACATTACTATATCTTTTTTTACAGATGAGGAAACTAAATACTAAATTCAGTTTTTCTTTTTTGTTTTTTTGTTTTGTTTTGTTTTTGAGACAGAGACTCGCTCTGTCACCCAGGCTGGAGTGCAATGGCACAATCTCAGCTTACTGAAATCTTCGCCTCCCGAGTTCAAGCAATTCTCCTGCCTCAGCCTCCCCAATAGCTAGGATTACAGGCACATGCCACCATGCCATGCTAATTTTCATATTTTTAGTAGAGATGGGATTTCACCACATTGGCCTGGCTGGTCTTGAACTCCTGACCTCAAGTGAGCCGCCTGCCTCGGCCTCCCAAAGTGCTGGGATTACAGGTGTTAGCCACTGCACCCAGCCTAAATTCAGTTCTTAATACAAATCAAGTATCCTTGAAGAAGGGTAATGACACACAAATTATTTATTATGTAAGCATTCCAGAAAGAAAAGTAAGTCTTTAATCTTCCATTTAAATATTACCCCATTTAAGAGATGAACATGTTAATAAAGCATCTAAAATGCAAAGCATCTAAATTTATTAAAGTATTTGGTATTTAGAAGGCTAAAAATTTTTGCTTAAAGACTGTATCATTCTAATAATGATACTTTAAGATACTTAAATGTCATAAAGTGAAATGCAGTAAATTTTTTTTTTTTTTTTTGAGACAGAGTTTTGTTCTCGTTGCTCAAGATCTTGGCTCACTGCAAACTCCGCCTTCTGGGTTCAAGCGATTCTCCTGCCTCAGCCTCCAGAGTAGCTGGGATTACAGGCACATGCCACCACGCCCGGATAATTTTTGTATTTTTAGTATAAACGGGGTTTCAGCATGTTGGTCAGGCTAGTCTCGAACTCTTCACCTCAGTTGATCCACCCTCCTCAGCCTCCCAAAGTGTCAGGATTACAGGCGAGTTACCAGGCCCAGCCTCAGAAAGTCTTAATATATTCTGGTGATAGTTGGGTCCAGAAAGAAAATAATATGCACATACTCTTTTTCCGTTTTTTTTTTTTTTGAGACAGGGTCTCACTTTGTCACTCAGGTGGAGTACAGTGGCTCAATCACAGCTTACTGTAGCCTCCACATCCTCGGTTCAAGGGATTCTCCTACCTCATCCTCTCAAATATTAGGATTTAAGACACATGCCACAACGCCTGGCTATTTTTTTAATCTTTTTTTAATTGTTTTTTAATTCTTAAACCTGTATTTATGTTTATATATTTACGTTCAAAGCTTACTTTTTAGGCAATAAATGTTTCTATGACACTTGGGGAATATAATTAATTTTTTGTAAAATGAGTCCATTAAATAACCTTCAGATAGCTGTAATTAAAAGGAGGTCATAGTTTAATTAATTACTTTTCTAAGCAAATTATTCAAGCTTTTCACTTAAGTAAACTGTTTCCCCAAAATAGGAAAATAAATTGAAGTAAGTAAAACAGATTTTTTGAGTCCTTTAATAGGTCTGGGAGAGGGATTTAAAATTATAGACTGAAAAAATGCTTTGGAATTAGTCACACTTTTGCTTTTCTTTGTTACTGTGGAATTCAGCTTAATGAATAAGAAACAATATGAAGAGATACATTTCTTTTTTCCTTTTTTTTTTTTGAGACAGGGTTTTACTCTGTCATCCAGACTGGAGTACAGTGGACAATCTCGGCTCACTAACAGTCTGGACCTTCCAGGCTCAAGTGATCCTCCCACCTCAGCCTCCTGTGTATCTGGGATCACAGACACATGCCACCATGTCCTGCTAATTTTTGGATTTTTTGTAGAGACAGGGTTTTGCCATCTTGCTCAGGCTGGTCCCAAACTCCTGGGCTCAAGCAATCTGCCCCCATTGGCTGCCCAAACCGCTGGAATTACAGGCATGCACCACCGTGCCCAGCCCATTTCTCTTTCACGTACATACACATACCACATACTAGGCTGAGTAGAAGGATAAGATAATAGCAGACAAGAAAATTGTTAACTAGGAATAATTCTCAACCTAGAGACAGAAGGACCAAATAGTTTTAAGGCTCTGAAATGCCTGGGCTTGAATTTGGACTCGGATACTTTGTATGTGATATCTTTGTGCCTCAGTTTTCTCGTTTGTAAAATGGGATAATAAAAGTACTTACTTCTATAGGCTTTTGTGAGGAAGAAACAAGATAAAATATGTTAAGTGCTTAAAACAGTATTGGGCACATAGCAAATACTGGTCATTATTGTTATGCTATTATTTACTTCCCAAAGTTTTTGATAGTCCTACTGTTGCTTAACAAGAGGATAAAGGACCTGGGATATGTTGAAGTGGGACAGGGCATGCTGAGCAAGGCTCAAAACAACACCTTAGTGAGGTTCTGATGAGCAAAGATGTGTGTGAAAATGCTTTATGAGCTGTAAGTACTCTATAAATAAAAAGTAATGAGAGGAAATTAGATTATTTTGCATCCTGAGTATGCTAGAGTGAATATTTCCTCGTGTAGCTCAACAGATAATGGTCATATTTCCCTACAAATCCCCTAAGTTGAATACCAAGGAAAAGATTTAAGGCTACACCTTTTAAAAGTCCTTAAAGTCAGACTCCTCTGTGGTAGAATGTTGTTTTGAAATTCTGCATATTCATACACAAATTAACCAGATGCTGTCCTGGAGAAAGGGTTTACCAAACTATATCCTTAATGTTAATTGTTTTCAAGAATTGAGTATTTCTGCAGAAATAACTTACAAATAAATCTTACCTATTTGCAGCCTATAACCTATATGTCCTTTGAGGACTCTCTTTTTGGGTCTTTCCTATTTATTTATTTAGAGATAGAGTCTCACTGTCACTGGAGTGCAGTGGCACAATCTTGGCTCACTGCAACCTCCACCTCCTCCAAAAGTGGAATCTCAGGCCGATGCATGGGTTCAAGCAATTCTCCTGCCTCAGCCTCCTAAGTAGCTGGGACTATAGGCATGTGCCACCACGCCCAGATAATTTTTTTATTTTTTAGTAGAAATGGGGTTTCACCATAATGAACAGGCTGGTCTCGAACTCCTGACCTCATGATCTGCCTGCCTGGACCGCCCAAAGTGCTGGGATTATAAGTGTGAGCCACCACGCCCGGCCCCTGGTCTTTCCAAATTTTAAGGAAGTTGGCCAAGTGCATCTGGCCTCCCTTTTCCAAAAGCCGTTTTTTTGTTTTTTGTTTTTGTTTTTGTTTAAAAGATGGGGTTTCACCACATTGGTCAGGCTGGTCTTGAACTCCCATCTTCAGGTGTTCCACCTGCCTTGGCCTCCAAAGTGCTTGGATTACAGGCTTGAGCCACCACACCTGGCTGTTTTTTTTTCTTTTCTTTAATAGACAGAGTCTCACTCTGTTGCCCAGGCTGGAGTGCAGTCAGGGGATCTCAGCTCACTGCAACCTCCAGTTCCCGGGTTCAAGCCATTCTCATGCCTCAGCCCCCCAAGTAGCTGAGACCAGAGGCGTGCACCATTACATTTGGCTAATTTTTTGTATTTTCAGTAGAGACGGGGTTTCACCACATTGGCCAGGCTGGTCTTGAACTCTTGACCTCAAGTGATTCACCCACCTCAGCTTCCCACAGTGCTGGGATTACAGGGCGTGAGCCACCACCAGCCTGAGAGCTTTGTTGCCTCCTCCTTTTGTTTGTTCTCCCATAATTCCTAGCATATGGCTCTAGCATTGCATTTACCCGATTATATAATAATTATCTGTTAACTAGATCACTAGCTTCTTATAGTCAGAGACTATGCCACACGTAATCTTTTTATCTTTTATTCTTGGCATATTAAAGTTCAGAATAAACATGTGGAATAAGTGAAGAAAGCGTGAAACAGCCCTCAAGCACACTTGGAAAAATTTTGTTATCACTAACATTTGAAAGTAATAAAGCTGCCTGGGCACAGTGGCTCACACCCATAATCCCAACACTTTGGGAGGCTGAGGTGGGACGATCACCTGAGGTCAGGAGTTTGAGACCAGCCTGACCAACATGGTGAAACCCTGTCTCTAATAAAAATACAAAATTAGCTGGGCATGGAGTCGCATGCCTGTAATCCCAGCTACTTGGGAGGCTGAGGCAGGAGAATCGTTTGAACCCAGGAGGCAGATGTTGCAGTGAGCAGAGATCGCGCCACTGCACTCCAGCCTGGGCAGCAGAGCTAGATACCATCTCAAAAAAAAAAAAGAAGTGGAATTTCAAGGTACAATTTCAGGAAGGAAAAAGGAGAAGCCAGGAAGAAGTAAAAAGGAAAAAGCAGATAGAACTCATTATTTATATAATTTTTTTTTTTAAGATGGGGTTTCACCATGATGGCCAGGCTGGTCTTGAACTCCTGACCTCAGGTGATCCACCCACCTTGGCCTCCCTAAGTGCTAGGATTACAGGCAAGAGCCACCACACCCGGCCTATTTATATAATTATATACGCAAAATAATCAGTCTTTCATTGCGATGACCAGTAATAGCCACACTTATAACACTCTGCTGCTCTGCAGATAAAAGTAAAAAGATGTAAATCACAGCACACTGAAAGCATGCAAATTTCAATAGAATTGAATAAGTTATTTAATCTCCCTGTGTATGAGTTTCCTCGTAAGAGGAATGTATATAACAATAATACCTACCTTACCTGGATGCTATAAAGACACAAAAGAAGGTGGTCATAAACTATGTTATATGTAAGTAGAAGGAACCTCAATTCTGTTTTCATGAAGAAGTAACAATGAACCAAAGTAAAATCAGGCATGATTTATAGGCAGCAAACTATGAAACTGTGAAAAAAGAAAGTGACAAATAAACTGCATTCAACTAAGTGGGACTGAATGTATATAAAAAATTGATAGCAGGCTGGGCGCGGAGGCTCACACCTGTAATCCCAGCACTTTGGGAGGCTGAGGTGGATGAATCACCTGAGGTCAGGAGTTGGAGACCAGCCTGATCAACATGGAGAAACCCCGTCTTTAAAAATTTTTTTTAATTGATAGCAATTATTTTGAAATAATGGAGGATAGGAAAGTTGTTGGAACCCAAAAGAAAGGAAGAAAAATATTAAACATACACACACATATACCCCTTGAAAGGGTAACAAACTATTGAACAATCTGTAGTCTCTTGGAAAAACTGAAGGTATAATTAAATTCCAATGAATAGATGACTTTAAAAACTATTCTTCACTTGAATAATGCTATAATTTTGTTGATAATATCTATACTATATAAAAACAATTTCATTTAAAGATATAAACATGGCAGGTTGCAGTGGCTCACGCCTGTAATCTCAGTACTTTGGGAGGCCAAGGTGGGCAGATCACTTCAGGTCAGGAGTTTGAGACAAGCCTGGCCAACATGATGAAATCCTGTCTCTACTAAAAATCCAAAAATTAGCCGAGCGTGGTGGCACGCGCCTGTAATCCCAGCTACTCAGGAGGCTGAGGCAGGAGAATCACTTGAGCCCAGTACATATACAAATACAGGCAGAGGCTGCAGTGAGCCAAGATCACATTACTACACTCCAGCCTGGGCAACAGAATGAGACTCCATCTCAAAAAATAAATCAATAAATAAAAAATGAAGCTATAAACATGAAAGCTCAAAGAAAATACCAAGAAATATCTTATGATAATAAATGAGAATATATGTAAGATACTTTTGTCAACTGTAGAGAAAGCACCACATAAAATAAAAACAGTGGTAGTAAACTATAAGCATTCAGTCACTTTTGGACAATGTTTAGAAAATTTGATGAAACAGACTACCTACAGGAAGTGAAGGCTTAGTCTGGTAGATAATTTATCAAGTATCCAAGAAAATTCTAAATTCTCTTTGTAAATAATGGATTATACCTCTGTATATGTGTATTAATGGCATGCTAATGGAAGATCACAGATTTATGCATGAAAGTGAGAAGTGAAACAGAAACCACATAGAAACAGAAACCATGACTCAGTACAGATAAACTATGCCAAATCATGACATGGAACACAAACTATCCGAGCTCAAATTGTTTTAAACAACAGCTCATTCAAACATATATGTTCTTTTTCTTTGTTTGTTTGTGACAGAGTCTCGCTCTGTTGCCCAGGCTGTAGTGTAGTGGTGCAATCCTGGATCACTGCAAACTCCACCTCCCAAGTTCGAGTGATTCTCCTGCCTCAGCCTCCTGGGTAGCTGGGATTACAGGAGCCTGCCACCACACCCGGTTAATTACACTTTTGTATTTTTAGTAGAGACAAGGTTTCACTATGTTGGCCAGGCTGGTTTTGAACTCCTGACCTCAAGGAACCTCCCACCTCGGCTTCCCAAAGTGCCAGGATTTCAGGCGTGAGCCACTGCGCCTGGCTCAAACATATACATTCTAAGACAATATATCTTTTTTTTTTTTTTGAGATAGAGTTTTGCTCTTGTTGCCCAGGCTGCAGTGTAGTGGTACAACCTTGGCTCACTGCAACCTCCACCTCCCAGCTTCAAGTAATTCTCCTGCCTCAGCCTCCCGAGTAGCTGGGATTACAGGCGTGCTGTAATCTTGTAGAGACAGGGTTTCACCATATTGGCCAGCCTGGTCTCAAACTTCTGACCTCAGGTGATCCACCCACCTCAGCTTCCCAAAGTGCTGGGATTACAGGTGTGAGCCACTTTCCCCAGCCTAAAACAATATATCTTCATTGTCCTATATGGTAGCCACTAATCACATGTGGCTATTGAGCACCTAAAATGTTGTTAGAATAAATTGAGATGTGTTGTATTTGTGAAGTACACAATTGATTTCAAAGACTTTGTACAAAAAAAAGTAAAACTTTGCAAGTGCCAGAGTTAAAACTTGGAAATTAAAAAAAAAAAGTAAAACATCTCATTAATAATTTTTATATTGATCACGTGTTGAAATAACATTTCATATATAGAGGTTAAATAAACATATTATTAAAATTAATTTCAGCCAAGCATGGTGCCTATAATCCCAGAACTCTGGGAGGCCAAGGTGAGAGGATCACTTGAAGCCAGAAGTTTTGAGACCAGCCAGGTCAACACAGCAGGACCCTATCTCTACAAAAAATAAATAAAATTTAAAAATTAATTTCACCTGTTTCTTTTTACTTTTCAGATGTGCTACTAAAAAACTTAAAATTATCTATGTAGCTTGCAGTATGTTTCTTCAGACAGCACTGCCACAGACAGATTTCATGGTAACTCTGCTTAAATTCCTGCATTCCAAAGTTAAGACGAATGACTATTTCAGCAACCAGGCCAGTTCACAAATTTTACTAATCCCTACCCAAATCTTGTTTACTTCTGCCCTAAAACCACCTTATGAGTAACCCCAGGCCCCAAAACCTTATTAAGTACCCTAACTTCTCCCATACTAAGACACTCTTCCTTCTAAGACACTCCTGAGGCTGTCAAGGTAGTGCTTGCTCAGCAAGTTTACGAAACTCAGTTTTATACAATTAACAGATTTCCCTAGTGGTCTTTACATGGATGGGGCTTTAACAAAAGTCAATGAATGAGAATTGTAAAATAAGTTGTGTTGGCGATTCATTAAGTTTAACAAACAGAAACAATGAAGATTGTTTTGAAAAGGGCAATTTATAAATAAGTTGTTCTGTCTAGTGATTTAAATTACCAAAATTAAAATCCATGCTTATAGCAATCTATCTTATTTCAGTTCCTGGGATGATAGAGTAGGAGAACATAAGATTACTGTAGAAATAACAGGCATAATATATCAACTTCATGGAAGCTTGAATCTTAAGAACAGGCTATAAACATGTCCTAAATTTTTTAACTGTGTAGAACCTTATGATATTTATTATTTGACACCTAACTCCTGACTGGGTCTTTAAAGCAGTAGATTTTAGGTGAAACACAAAACAAACATGGCCATCTCCACTACTTTTCCAACAGTCTCAGGACTCAGTAGAACACTATGTTAAAGCCCAACAACTAGGGTAACTCTTCTAGTCTAGAGCTGATTATAATGTAGCAAATTAGTTGAAGGCCACCAAATCTCCCCAGTACACAGTAAATTACACTCTGCCATTTTGACTGCAATTGATGGTCAGATTTAAACTCCAGAACTATAGAAATAAAGGCCATACTTATAAAAAGCCAAATTTATCCCCCAAGTCACCAAATAGAAAACTATACATATGACTCAACTTTCAACTTTCTACCACTGCCCACATATAATCTCAAGCAACACACAACCATTTTCATTTTCCCCCAAATAGTCACCCATCCCACCTGCTATGGTCTGAATGTCCCCTAAAATTCATGTCTTGAACTTAACCTCTATTGTGGTGATACTAAGAGATGGGGGGGCCTTTTGGGAAGTGATTAAGTCATGAGGGCTCTACCCTCATGCATGGATTAGTGTCTTATAAAAGGGATACAGGGAACCAGCTTAGATCCTTTTTGACCTTCTGTCCCTCTGTCATGTGAAGACACAGCATACTCTTTGGAGAATGCATCAAGGCACCATCTTGGAAGCAGACAGCAGCCCTCACCAGACACCAAATCCACTGGAAACTTTGATTCTGGACTTCCCAGCCTCCAAAACTTTAAGGAAATAAATTTCTGTTCTTTATAATTACCCAGTCTGTGGTATTTTGTTATAGCAGCACAAATGAACTAAGACATCACTCAATTTTTTTTTTTTTTTGAGACAAAGTCTTGCTCTGTTGCCCAGACCAGAATGTAGTGGCATGATCTCAGCTCACTACAACCACCTGGGTTCAAGTGATTGTCCTGTCTCAGCCTCCTGAGTAGCTGGGATTACAGGCGTGTGCCATGATATCTAATTTTTTTTGTACTTTTAGTAGAGACAGTTTTGCCATATTGGCCAGGCTGCTCTCGAACTCCTAACCTCAGGTGATCCGCCTGCCTCAGCCTCTCAAAGTGCTTGGATAACAGGCACGAGCCACTGCGCCTGGCTCAAACTTATTTTAACAATTTCTCTTCAACTTTCCCAGCATTTCCAACATTAGTAAAAGTTTTTTTTTTTTTAATTTTAATTTTTAGTTTTTTCTTTTTTAGATAGAGTCTTGTTCTGTTGCGCAGGCTGGAGTGCAGTGGTGCAATCTTGGCTCACTGCAACCTCCAATTCCTAGGTTCAAGTGATTCTCCTGCCTCAGACTCCCGAGTAGCTGGAATTACAGGCATAAGTCACCATGCCTGGCTGATTTTTGTATTTTTAGTGGAGGTGGGGTTTCGCCATGTTGGCCAGGCTGGTCTCCAACTCCTGACCTCAAGTGATCTGCCTGCCTTGGCCACCCAAAGTGCTGGGATTACAGGCATGAACCACCATGCCTGGCCAAAGATTTTATTTTCTTTTTCTTGAGACAGAATGTCACTCTGTCGCCCAGGCTGGAGTGCAATGGTGTGATCTCGGCTCACTGCAACCTCTGCCTCCCGGGTTCAAACAATTCTCCTGCCTCAGCCTCCCGAGTAGCTGGGACTACAGGCGTGCGCCACCTAGCCCAGCTAATTTTTGTATTTTTAGTAGAGATGCAGTTTCACCATGTTGGCCAGGATGGTCTCGATCTCCTGACCTTGTGATCCGCCTGCTTCAGCCTCCATGCCCAGCCGATTTTTTCTTTTAATAAACAAAGATATCAGATGCTCTCCAAATCCTATAAAACCTCAACTAAAACATCAGAATAAAAATCATTTTTTAGGCCGGGCGCGGTGGCTCACGCCTGTAATCCTAGCACTTTGGGAGGCCGAGGTGGGTGGATCACCTGAGGTCAGGAGTTCAAGACCAGCCTGGCCATCATGGTGAAACCCCATCTTTGTAAAAAAAAAATTTTTATATGAAAAATAAAAAAAAAAGAAAAAAAATCATTAAAAAAAATATATTATGGTGGCCAGGAAGGTGGCTCATGCCTGTAATCCCAGCACTTTGGGAGGCCAAGGGGGGCGGATCACAAGGTCAAGCGATCAAGACCATCCTGGCCAACTTGGTGAAATCCCGTCTTTACTAAAAATACAAAAATTAGCTGGACATGGTGGCACATGCCTGTAGTCCTAGCTACTCAGGAGGCTGAGGCAGGAGAATCACTTGAACCTGGGAGGCAGAGGTTGCAGTGAGCCGAGATCGTGCCACTGCACTCCAGCCTAGTGACAAAGCGAGATTCTAAAACAAACAAACAAAAAATATATATAAATACACACACACACACACACACACACACACACAGAATAAAAATCCCAACTTGAGAGCCATGCACTGATGACAAAAACCACTATGGTGGCAACTGAATATTAATATATTTCATTGATTTATCAATATGATGATTCACAATAAATTCTGCAACTTTGGCAGCTTTCCTTTAATTTCCAGCATTCTTCTCAAGTCTCTCTCTACCATCAATTGAGTACTCCAGAAATCAAATTAAATTCGTATTAACAACAAATGATCATAAATGACCACTGACAAAACAGTATTCCAAAATCAAAGAGGCTGGGTCTGTAATTCCAGCACTTTGGGAGACTGAGACAGTCAGACAGCTTGAGCCCAGGAATTCGAGACCAGCCTGGCCAACATGGCAAAACCCCATTTCTACAAAAATTACAAAAAAATTATCTGGGTGTGGTGGTCCGCATCTATAGTGCCAGCTACTCGGGAGGCTGAGGTGGGAGGATCTCCTGATTCCAGGAAGTCAAGGCTTCAGTGAGCCATGATTGCACACCACTACTCTCCGGCCTGGGTGACAGTGAGACCCTGTCTCAAAAAAGAACAACAAGGCCGGGCCAGTGGCTCACGCCTGTAATCCCAGTACCTTGGCAGACCAAGGCAGGAGGATGACGAGGTCAGGAGTTCGAGACCAGCCTGACCAACATAGTGAAACCCCATCTCTACTAAAAATACAAAAATTAGCTAGGCATGGTGGTGTGCACCTGCAATCCCAGCTACTCAGGAGGTTGAGGCACGAGAATCAACCTTGAACCCAGGAGGCGGAGGTTGCAGTGACTCAAGATCGCCTTACTGCACTCCAGCCTGGGCAACAGAGGGAGACTCCGTCTTAAAACAACAACAACAACAACAACAACAACAACAAAAACCTAAAACAAAATCAAAGAGAAATTTTGACTTTTAGAGCACTGATAGGACTTTGACATTACATGGTTTACTGAAAATGTCTCCTACTCGATCTTTATAGGATGCATGGATATATGTGTATATGTGTATGCTTAAGTATATAAAAAATGAAGACATCGGTCTGTGTTTTAATGAAAACCATTACAAGCATAGATACTGTTCTCCAGCCTACCCACAAGTGAACTACCCACAGCAGGCCAACATAAACTGTTGAACAAAGACCCTTTGTGAATCCTATGGAGTAAGAACAATAGAGATTGTTGTAGGGTGCACTATAGCATGAAGAGATGCTCTCATTCACTCCAGGGCCTGACCTCACAGCAGTTCCACTTCCCCCACCCTTTTCTTTTTCTTTTTTTCTTTTCGGACAGGGTCTCAATCTGCCACCCAGGCTGGAGTGCAGTGGTGTGATCACAGCTCACTGCAGCCTCAACTTCCCAAGGCTCAGGTGAACATAGACCTATAGTGCTTACCTCTTCTATACAGTTTATCTTTTTATAATACTGACTATTGTAAAAAGTCATCAGTCCATATTATTAATAATATATGCAATGCAAATTATGCTGAACATTCTTTGATGGTTTAGAACAAACATGAAGTGTCTTCAGGGCATCACGAATATTATGATCATGCTGCAAAAGATTAAAAGATTGGGTTTTGAACTTGCTTATGACACCCCCTAGAACAAACTTCTTAATACAAATTCCTAATGTCAGCTTGCTTGCCTACGGCTTGCTTGCATAAAACTGGAATATAAAATGGGCAATTGCTTAACCTCTTGGATGTATAAAATGGCTGCCTTTTTAAATATTTAATTATTGTAACAAAAGCTGAAGCATCCTTTTACCCAGCTTTATCATCTTTGCTGAAATCTTCACTGTCTTTCAATGTCCTTTGATGTCTCAGTATTCAACACATTGTCTATTATTTATGTCCCACTAACAGAATATGTCATCTTAACCCCCTTGTCTGCTTCAACCTTCCATTATACCACATATGAAGGAATATATTCACTATCAAAAGATTTTTCTGCCTTTAATCCTCACCGCAGGCCTTAAATTTTTGACCTTAAGCTGTAATTTCCTAAAAGTTGTTTTCTACTTTTCACATATAATGAATCTCAGCCTAAATCAGAATATCAGATATTCTGTTACATCTTAAAATGAAAATCTTGTGTTATACTTGCATGATTCACCTACCTTAAAATAGCTATTCTGGAATAACATTTCATATTCTAGATCACACCAGAGCTGATAGGTAAAATAGAATTATCTACAATGGCAAATTAGCAGAAAACAGGCAATAAGCTCTAAAATGTTAACTAAATGATTTTATTACTGGCTGGGTGCAGTGGCTCACACCTGTAATCCCAGCACTTTGGGAGGCCAACGTGGGTGGATCACAATAAATAATACTTTTATTACCTTCTGATGAGCTCATGTCTTTGGAATACTGAGAAATTCTAGATCAAAATATGATAAAATCAATCTCCAGGCCAGGCACAGTGGCTCACGCCTGTAATCCCAACACTTTGGGAGGCTGATGTGGGCAGATCACCTGAGGTCAGGAGTTCGACACCAGCCTGGCCAACATGGCAAAACCCCGTCTCTGCCAAAAATACAAAAAATAGAGTGAACGGAAAGTTTTAAATTCTACTTTCCTAGGCATTACAAATTTAACATTTTAGAAGATTTGGGGCTGGCTGGGAGACTGATTTTTTTTTTTTTTTTGAGATGGGTGTGGTGGCACATGCCTGTAATCCCAGCTACTTGGGAGGCCGAGGCAGGAGAATCGCTTGAACCCGAGAGGCAGAGGTTGCAGTGAGTCGAGATGGTGCCACTGCACTCCAGACTACTGGGTGACAGAGTAAGACTCCGCCTCAAAAACAACAACAACAATAAAAACTTTATTTGTTCATCCATAAGAAGCAACTCCTTATCCATTCAGGTTTTACCATGAGACTGCAGCAATTCAGTCACATCTTTAGGTTCTACTTCTAATTCTAGTTCTCTTGTTATTTTTATCACATCTACAGTTACCTCCCCTACTGAAGTCTTGAGCCTCTCAAAGTCATCCATTGAAATCACCTTCTGCTAATGTTGATATTTTGACTTTCTTTCATTAATCATGAATGTTCTTAATGGCATCAAGAATGGTGAATACTGGCCTGGTAGCTCACAGCTGTAATCTCAGCACACTGAGGGGGCTGAGGCAGGTGGATCACCTGAGGTCCGGAGTTTGAGACCAGCCTGATCAACATGGTAAAACCCCAACTTTACTAAAAATACAAAACTAACCAGGTGTGCCATGCCTTTCTTTAATCCCAGCTACTTGGGAGGCTGAGGCAAGAGAATCACTTGAACCCGGGAGGTAGAGGTTGCAGTGAGCCGAAATTGTACCACTGTACTCCAGTCTGGGCAACAAGAGCAAAACTCTGCCTCAAAAAAAAAAAAATAATAAGCATCTATTACAGCTGAAGCTTTCTGATGAGGTCTGAATATGGTATATCCCCAAAATGCACATGTTGAAATTTAATCCCCAATATGACAGTATTAAGAGGTGGGGCCTTCAGGGAAATAATTAAGTCATGAAGGTTCTGCCTTCATTAATGAGATTAGAGCTTTTGTAAAAAAAATTAAAAAAATAAAAAGAAAGAAAATAAAAGATGATTGGCCTGTAGTCCCAGCTACACAGAAGGCTGAGGCAGAAGGATAGCTTGAGCCCAGGAGTTCAAGTCCAGACTGGGTAGCACAATGAGATCCCATCTCTTAAAAGAGGGAGAGGGAGAGAGGAGACAGAAAGATTGATTGAAGGGTGTGTGTTTGCCCCTTCTGCCACGTGAGGACACAAAAAGAGGCATCATTCATGAAGCAGAGAACAAGCCTTTATCACACAATGAATAGGCTACGGCCTTTATCTTGGACTTGCTAGCCTCTAGAATTGTGAGAAGTATTAAAATTTCTATTATTCATAAATTACCCAGTCAAAGACATTCACTTAACTGACTTTCCAGATTAACCTCTGAGTTTTATCTTCCCTGTAACAAATATCCACAGCACATTCAACACCCGTGACCAATAAGCCCATAAATTTCTGTCCACCAGATGAATTGCAAGCTTACCTAGAGATGGTACAGGTTTGTCTCCAAACTTCTTTTGTTTTTGTTTTTTTTCATTTTTTGTAGAGATGGGATCTTACTATGTTGCCCAGGCTGGTATAGAACTACTGAACTCAATAAATCCATCCACCTCAGCCTCCCAAAGTGCTGGAATTACAGGAATGAGCCACTGCACCCAGCTCTAAACCTTTTTAATGACAGTATTACTGTAATTATGTAACTTAAATATATGTAAACCAATGCAATGAATGCCAAAATAATTTTGACAAAAAGTCATTTGAATTTCCTAGATTTGAATTTAGAAAAAGCTAGATTAAAAAAGCAATCACTTTTCATTTATTCAAAAAGTTATTAAAGTTCAGCAGGAATTCTCTCAGCTCTGAAGAGAGAAAAAGGGAAATTTTAAGAGATGTCTACATTTTTTGTTTGTTTGTTTGTTTGTTTGAGATGGAGTCTGGCTCTGTCACCCAGGCTGGAGTGCAGTGGTACAATCTCAGCTCACAGCAACCTCTGAAATTCTTCAAGCAATTCTCCTGCCATAGCCTCCCGAGTAACTGGGATTACAGACGTGCATCACCACGCCCAGCTAATTTTTGTATTTTTAGTAGAGACAGGTAATCCACCCACCTCAGCTTTCCAAAGTGCTGGGATTACAGGCATGAGCCACCACACCCGGCCAGATGTCTATGTTTTAAAATCCTGAAACTTTGCATTGGGTGCCATGTAGCAGTGCTTTTATTCCTGTAACTCTAAACCATTTTTAAGTTATGAACGCCTCTGAAAATTTAATCAATGTTACAGTTCACCTCTCTCCCTGGAAATACAGAGGGGCACATAAAATGCAGTTCTGGTGGCTCCTGTACCCTTTTCCCCAACTCCACCTCAAAGCTCATCAACTTATGACTACACACCCCAAGCTGCAAAGTATTTCATCATCTTTATACCCATTTAGAAAACTAAGTCCTGTATTAGAACAGCAGAACTAAATTCCAAAAGCTCTAATTTCAACTTTGCTAAGACCTTATTAATGATATCTCAGACTGGCTAATAACATCCACTGATTTCTCAGCGAGTTTATTCAACTTAAATAATAAAGGATGGCGGGTTTCATTTCTTTTATTGCCTATGATCCTCCCACATGATTGATTGGTTGGAATTCCTAATGCCAGGCTATAACCCACAAACAAGATGACTAATCAACTAACACATACTCTAATTCTCAGGGTGCAATTTAGGAAAATCAGGCTAGAGTCAGAAAAAGCTCTTGACTTAGAATGGTATTTGTTTCCTCTCTAAGATGTAGTGTTCTAATAAGTAGTCCACAAAGTAATCTATCCTAATAAGGTTTTCCTTCCCACACATTAAGAATCCCACAAAAGCATGGGTGAGTAAAAGATGTCAAATCACTTGTTCAAATATACCCAACACCAGGCTTTCCTTTCTGAAATTCCTCCACTCTAAAACCCACCTGATTTATGAGTCACGAAAATTCTAATCTGCCCCTATTAACTATTTCCACCTCTAAATCATTTTCCCCAGCTGCCTAAACCAAAAACCTGGCAGTCATTCGAGACCTCCTTCTCCTTTATTTCCTACATGCAAGTAATCACGAAGTCCTTCCAGTTGACCTCCTCTTTCTTTTTTTTTTTTTTTTTTTTTTTTGAGACGGAGTCTTGCTTGGTCTCCCAGGCTGGAGTGTGCAGTGGCACTATCTTGGCTCACTGCAACCTCCACCTCCCGGGTTCAAGCTATTCTCCTGCCTCAGCCTCCCAGGTAGCTGGGATTACAAGCACCTACCAACACACCTGGCTAATTTTTGTTTTTTGTTTTTTGAGTCAAAGTCTTCCTCTATCGCCCAGGATGGAGTGCAATGGCATAATCTCAGCTCACTGCAACCTCTACCTCCTGGGTTCAAGCAATTTTCCTAACTAAGCCTCTGAAGTAGCTGAGATTACAGGCACCTGCCACTACATCTGGCTAATTTTTGTATTTTTAGTAGAGACAGGGTTTCACCATGTTGGCCAGGCTGGTCTCAAACTCCTGACCTTATGATCCACCCGCCTCAGCCTCCCAAAGTGCTGGGATTATAGGCGTGAGTCACCATGCCTGGCCTAATTTTTGTATTTTTAGTAGAGATGGGGTTTTACCATGTTGGCCAAGCTGGTCTCGAACTCCTGACATCAAGTGATTTGCCCACCACAGTCTCCCAAAGTGCTGGGAATACAGGTGTGAGCCACCACACCAGCCCTGGTAATTTCTTAAATCTGTCCCTTCCTTTCAATCACTTTAGGTTCTCACATGTTATCTCCTTTCCTGAGTTTGGTTCCTGACAAGGATTATCCTAGAGTAATCATTCTGAAACAAAGATAGTGATTACTTCAGTCATCAACTTAAAAAAGCCTTACAAAAAAGCCTTACAAGACCAGGCGTGGTGGCTCACACCTGTAATCCCAGCACTTTGGGAGGCCGGGGTGGGCAGATCTCGAGGTCAGGAGTTGAAGACCAGACTGGCCAACATGGTGAAACCCCATCTCTACTAAAAAATACAAAAATTAGCAGGGCATGGTGGCTTGTGCCTGTAATCCCAGCTACTTGGGAGGCTGAGGTAGGAGAATTGCTTGAACCAGGACCCGGGAGGCAGAGGTAGTAGTGAGCTGAGATCACACCACTGCACTCCAGGCTGGGCTACAGAGCGAGACTCCATCTCAAAAAAAAAAAAAAAAAAAGCCTTAAAATAACTATGTTTCTCAGCTTAATAATTCTTCAATGTCCTCACTTGAGAAAGTTGAAAAATCCTTCGATGTCCTCACACAAGAAAGTTGAAAGACACAGAATGCTAGAATGCTCTTTGTGATCTGGTGGCACCCATCTACTTCTCCAGCCTCATCTCTCACCTGCCTAACCCCTACCCTAAATCTCTTGCTCTCAGGACACCATGTTGTTTCTTCCCTGTATACAAGCTACTCCCTCTGCTGAAAACAACCGCCACCCTGGCTGAGCATGGTGGCTCATGCCCATAATCCCAACACTTTGGGAGGCTGAAGTGAAAGGATTGCTTGAGCCCAGCAGTTCAAGATCCTGTCTCTACAAAAAATTTAAAAATTAGCTGGGCATGGTGGTATGCATCTGTAGTCCTAGCTACCAGAGAGGCTGAGGCAGGAGGATCACTTAAGTCCAGGAGTCTGATGTTGCCGTGAGCTACGATCATGCCACTAAACTGTGGCTTGAGTGACAGAGCAAGACCACCTCACTTCTAAAATTTATATATATATATACACACACACACACACACACACACAACCCCCACCCCATTTTCTGATCTGCCTGTCACCTCTAAATAAAGTATTGTGATGCCCAAAGATGTTCATGACAGCATTACGGTCAATATTCAAAAACTGAAAACAGCTGAGTATGGTAGCGCATGCCTATAGTCCCAGCTACTTAAAAGGCTGAAGTGGAAGGATCTCTTGAGCCCAGCTGGAGTCCAGTCTGGGCAACAATGCAAGACTCCATCTCTAAAAAAAAAAAAAAGAAAAGAAAACAATCTAAATTCCCCAAATATGAAAACATTTTGGTAAGTTATAATGGATTCCCATAATGGAATATTACACAATCATCAAAATGTTTGTGAATTTAATTATATGAAATGTTAAAAATATGGCTATAAAATTGTAAAACTGCATAAGCAGAATGATCTCCACTACGTAAATTACATTATGCATACACAAAAAAGAGATAATTAACAGAAAACACACCAAAACATTCAGAGTATTTACATCTGGTTAATAGAATTATGGGCAGTTGGGGTTTTCTCTGTGTTCTTCCCTCTCAAGTTTTAAATAGTTAACAGGTATTACTTTCAAAATCAGAAAAACTCTGAAAATATCTTAAAGACTCCTGGAGGCTTCCCAACTACCCACAAATTTAATCATTGCTTTGTCTGATTCAAGTACAAACTCTCTTTGTTGCACACAATACATTCTTGTTTTAGACCTTATCATTCTATATTTTAGCACATGCTTGTCAGGGAGTTCTCTGAGGACAGGAAATGTATCGTTCAACTTTAATTTCTACCTGCCCTACATCTGGTAGAAACCAGGTAGATGTTTTAAATATTCACATTGGTAGCTACATGCAAATGACCAATAAATGCCTAATCAATCATTTGTAAATGTAAATCATTAACACACTCAACAAATATTTACCATGTCTCAAAATATCCCAGGTACTGTCACAGCCCCTGGAGACACTGCCTAATCAGTCATTTGTAAATGTAAATCATTAACACACTCAACAAATATTTACCATGTCTCAAAATATCCCAGGTACTGTCACAGCCCCTGGAGACACTTCAGTGAAAAGGTCCTTGCCCTTGTGGAGCCTACATTCTAGTGTGAAAGAACAAAACAAAATAAACCAGCTCATTAGAGGCAGTGATGAATACTATAAAGACAATGTGGGATAAGAGGAATTAGAGGAGATGCAGGGAAAGAATAGAACATCAAAGGCATATTGAGGGAGGGGCGGGAGAAAGCAGGGGCTAACCTGGGCAGAGCAGAGTTTAGGCAGGAGACCCGCAGGAGAGGCCAGGAGCCAGGAGAAGGGGCCTGGGGGGCGAGGGCCCCAAAGGAGAGGGAAAGGATGGAGAGAGCAGGGAGTGGGGAGTGAGCCCAGATCTCCCCCCTCTCCTCCCTCAGAACTGCAGCACCTCCCGAGAGACTGAGCCCCAATTTTGTCAAAATCTGTATACGGAATATGCATGGAAGGGAAGGAGAAATAATACTTTGTTCATTTGAAAAGCAAGCTTGGGTCGGGAACGGTGGCTCATGCCTGTAATCCTAGCACTTTGAGAGGCCCAGGCAGGTGGATTACCTGAGGACAGGAGTTGGAGACCTGCCTGACATGGTGAAACCCCATCTCTACTAAAAACACAAAATTAGCTGGGCATGGTGGCACATGCCTGTAATCCCAGCTACTCGGGAGGATGAGGTAGGAGAATTGGTTGAACCCAGGAGGCAGAGGTTGCGGTGAGCTGAGATCGTGCCATTGCACTCCAGCCTGGGAAACAAGAATGAAACTCTACCTCAAAAAAAAAAAAAAAGAAAGAAAGAAAGAAAGAAAAGGAAAGAAAGAAAAGGAAAGAAAGAAAAGGAAAGAAAGAAAGAAAGAAAGAAAGAAAGAAAGAAAGAAAGAAAGAAAGAAAGAAAAGGAAAGAAAGAAAGAAAGAAAGAAAGAAAGAAAGAAAGAAAGAAAGAAAAAAAGAAAGAGAAAGAAAAGCAAGGTTGTTACACAATATGGGTACTTTGTCCCATTTTTATAAAATGAAACTAATAAGCCCCTCCTCTTGAGTGTTGTGTGTTTGTGTGATTGCAAAACAAAAGGTCTTGGAGACTGCCCTCCCCTCTTGGTTACCTCTGTGGTCTGAGGCTGGGAGAGTGGAGGAGGGTTCTTACCTTTTTAGACAGCTAGCCAATTAGAAAAGCAATTTCAAAAAGCAAAGACAAAAAAGAAAAAGGCATATTGAAAGATGGTCAGTGACAAGATCAGAGGCAGGCAGGTATACCAGAATGGAAGAACTAGACATGGAGTCAAAAGGTTTAAGTTTCCATTCCTGCTCTATTACTTTACCAGTTAGGTAATATTCTCTTGAGTCTCAAGTAGGATAATAATCCTTAATTCACAAGAATGTGTAAAGATTACATAAAATAATTTAGGTGGAAAGGGTGATGCCAGTGCTGGCATTCTGGTCTCCTATGTTTGTGTTAGTAGTATCTGTTTAGAGAAGGACATCAAAATAATACAACACCCAAAAGCTGGAGCACATGGATTATGATTTTGAACACTGATGTCAAAAGAAACTTAATAATGTAAATCCCATCCCTTTAATCAGGGAATTCCTTAACAGTTATATGGTTAACAAAAATGCTACCTAATCTATCCTTCTTAACTATTTATCTGACCTCAGGATTCTACTACTAGTTACAACTGCTTTTATTTATTTATTTTTTTTCTTTTTTTGAGATGGAGTCTCACTCTGTTGCCCAGGATAGAGAGTAGTGGCATGATCTCGGCTCACTGCAACATCCGCCTCCCAGGTTCAAGTGATTCTCCTGCCTCAGCCTCTGAGTAGCTGGGATCACAGGCATGCACCACCACACTCGGCTAATTTTTTGTATTCTTAGTAGAGATGGGGTCTCACCATGTTGGCCAGCCTGGTCTCAAACTCCTGACCTCAGGTGATCTGCCTGCCTCAACCTCCCAAAGTGCTGAGATTATAGGCGTGAGCCACTGCACCCAGCCTACAATTGCTTTAAACAATGATGTGGCAAAGAGTTGAATAGTCTACCATAAAATCAAATGCAAACACAGAAACAGATTTATAATAAATGATCCAAACATTATCTCTCAGCCTTTCCCCCATAAACTCATAAACTTTACTGGTCTTCGCTATTTTAATTCTCTGCATATCTAGGTTTTATTTCTCTGGTCCAAAAAAGAAAAAGAAATTTTCCACTCCACATTGCAAAAGAGAGGTGCTTCTGGGTACATTTACCTTTTGCCTCCTTTAATTGCTGCTTATCCGAAACCTAAGAACTAGGAATCCTGGAGTTTGAGTAGGGGGTTAGATTGTCAGATCACTAAGATGTTTCCTCTAAAATATTCCCTCTCATCCCTAATCAGCCCTCAAACCCTACCGTCTTTTAAGATAGAAAATTATTTGCCCTTTACATCTCTACTTTCCAATCTCACATGCCTGGAGTTAATGACTGCCTGAATGGGCCCACTATAACCTGTTCTTCGTCCAACAAACCAGAAAATTCCCTCCTTAATTAAAAAAATTTTCTTTTTTTTAGAGACAGGGTCTCACTTTGTCACCTAGACTGGAGTGCAGTGGCACAATCATGGCTTACTATAACCTCAAACTCCTGGGCTCAAGCAATCCTCTGGCCTCAGCCTCTCGAGTAGCTAGGACTCGGGCATGTGACACCACGCCCAGCTAATTTTAAAATATTTTTTTATAGAGACAGGGTCTCACTATGCTGCCCAAGCTGGTATTGAACACTTGGCCTCAAGCAATCCTCCCACCTGAGTCTCCCAAGGTGCTGCAAATATAGCCACCACACCCAGTCTTCTCCTTAATATTTCTAAGTGTTATTGTCAGAGTTATCCTGACTCTCATTCTAGTCCGTTCTATTGTTAATAACTCAACATGACAAGTTAGAAACAAACCAAATCACCATAACAAGATAAATTAACTCCAAAAGAATGAGTTGATCAATGATGAAGAGATAAAGAAAATTTTAATTCTTAAGATATAAGCTAGTGTTTCCATTTATTGGCCGTCATAAAATTTTTATGTCAAAGTAAGAACTCTGCTTACTTCTTGGCATACCAAACCTACATATATGAAGTCACAGGCCACAACTATGGGGTGTCCACAAAGTCTGGGAAACATAGTATTTTATATTTTTACACATTGACAATGTCCTTTATAATATTATGTACATTCACCTATGTTTCCATATTCTATCGATATCTTGTATAGAAATACCAGAATGGGCTAGAATGGGCTGAGTGCGATGGCTCACACCTGTAATCCCAGCACTTAGGGAGGTCAAGGAGGGCAGATCACCTGAGGTCGGGAGTTCAAGACCAGCCTGACCAACATGAAGAAACCCTGTCTCTTCCGAAGAAATTAAAAATTATCTGGGCGTGGTGGCACATGCCTGTAATCCCAGTCACTGGAGAGGCTGAGGCAGGAGAACTGCTTGAACCCAGGAGGTGGAGGTTGTGGTGCCAAGATCGCATCATTGCACTCCAGCCTGAGCAACAAGAGTGAAACTCCATCTCAAAAAAATAAATAAATAAAAATACTAGAATGGAGAATCTGTTGCAAAAATGTTAAACATACCACATTGTAAAGATAAAGGACAAAATTATAACTTGGTTTAAATGTTCATTCATTCATTTAATGAATACCTACTAAGTGTCAGGCACTTCTAGGCACTGATTGACTTGATGAGATTAACCATTTAATTAGTTGCACCGAGTTACTGCAGACAGGGGGTTACTTGTTTTTGATCTTGACCTTGAAATGAGTTTGAATGCTTGAGGAATGAAGCTATTTGGCCACACAATAGTCCTATGCATACATAATCAGTACACAATGTTTCCTTCCCTTTATGTGTATTAATTCTATGATCACTTCAAATAATATAAAGCCTGTTTTGTGACCATTTCTGTCTCTCTCCTCTGAGTCCTGCCAACAAGCATTTATATAATAATATTTATTATTTCTGAGAATTATATAATAGTGCTTCTTAGGAGAGAAAAGTAGGCTTTATTCCAAGATGCTAAGTTACAGTAGTACTTTAATTCACTAGTACTTTTCTATTTCAAGTTAACAAAATGCAAATATCAGAATGGTTTCACATTAAGAAGTTTAAATGCCCAGAACCATAAAGAACACTAAAGGGTGTGAAAACTAAATGTAGTAGAACCGAAGTAAGTATAACAAGTGAAATGCAGCACTTGAACTCTCACAGAAGAAGCTACCCACAAAGTATAAAAACCAGCTGTAGAAAATTCCTTGTGAGGCTGGTTTCTACTGCAAGTACAGCAACCTCCCCAGGAAAGCCTCCTATAAGTTATAGCTATATTACCTCAACTCTCAAGATCAAAACTTGAAGCTCCATCCTGAATTCTATCTCTGACAACCACATGGGCCCCTACAGAGAGTCAGGTATGGCCTCCAGGGAAAAGGTGGTTAAGGAGCTTCAAATTAGACTTTGATATCTCCAGAACCATCAAAATCAACCCAACCCTTATAGCAGTCAGAAAATAAAGAGTTTAAGCATTTCTCCTATCACCACTTAAAATGTTCACGGATCCAGGAAAACCCTTACACTTACATTGGTGAGTCAGCCATAAAAGTCACACATCTCCACTATTAGGGTGACATAAGTCTATATATACTCCCTAGTCTTCAGATCACCATGACTAGCCTTCTAGAATAGGCAGTCACCCTAATATACAAAGTGCCTTTTGATGTTCTTCCATGCCTCTTTCTAGCCCCTCTCCTCTATATGCCATCAGCTAGTGTTTAACTTTGGACTACTGAATACCCACAATATTTCCTCTTTTAAACTCTAATTCTGACTACAATTACAGAAGTTAGGCAGGCATCCAAAGAGCCATAACAGTATTCCTATAACAGTATCTAATTTTCAGAACACTTTGTACATATTCTCTCACAAAGCAAACTCTGAAGCTAGGCTCCCTCTCCCCTCCCACCTCCTCCTTTTCCCTTCCATCCACTCTCTCTCCCCCCACTCCTCCCTCCATTTTCACAGATCGGGAAAAAGAATCACTGGATAAGTGACTTGACCTCATCACTAGTGACAGAGTCAAGGCTTTAACCAGTGTCTTCCTTACTCCAAGCTTCATAGGTTGTCCACTACTGTATGCTCCCCCATCTAATTCATATTGCAGTCAACAAAGCACATATATATATATATTTTTTGAGATGGAATTCCACTTTTGTCATCCAGGCTGGACAGCAATAGCGTGATCTCAGATCACTGCAGCCTCTGCCTCCCAGGTTCAAGCAATTTTCCTGACTCAATCTCCCGAGTAGCTGGGATAATAGGCACCCCCCACCACGCCCAGGTAATTTTTACATTTTGTACTTTTTTTGGTAGAGACAGGGTTTCACCATGTTGGCCAGGTTGGTCTCGAACTCCTGATCTCAGGTGATACGCCCATCTCAGCCACCCAAAGTGCTGGGATTAGAGGTGTGCCCGGCCAACAGAGTATAATCTTTTGATACCTGTGGATCAAAATACTATTAAAAAAACCAACTTAGCAACGAAAACCAGTTCCAACTGGACAAGTATTACACCTCACACAGCCCTTAAAATACATCAACATAGGCTAACCAATGGAGAAAGCTCTGTAAGTAGAAATTTGTGTCTTTGTCAGAGGATATATAAATCAGATTTCTAAGAGGGTTCTTTTGTACTAACTCACAATGAGGTTATAAAGAGTTTAAACAAAGTTAACCACTTTTCAACATGCAATTTTGAAGTATATAGTTTCATATTATTAATGTTTCTAGTAGCACTAATATTTCCTAACCAACCCCTCTTTTAAATGGAAAATAGATAATGTGGTTTTGCTGGCATTCACATCAACCATGTCATAACAGGTTCTGAAACAGTTTGTGGGGTTGAACGAACATTAAAATGGTTTTGCATTGGAACAATAGATAAGAAACCAACTAGAGAAGAGTCTTAAATCTAGGTCATACTATCTTTATTCAAAAGCAATCATAAACAAGACAATTTATATTACCTCCAGAAAAGATAGTCTTAGAAAAAAGAGGGGCCAGATGCAGTGGCTCACGCCTATAATCCCAGCACTTTGGGAGGCCAAGGCTGGCAGATAACTCAAGGTCAGGAGTTCAAACCAAACCCGGCCAACATGGTAAAACCCCATCTCTTCTAAAAATACAAAAACTAATGGGGCATGGTGGTGCACGCCTATAATCCCAGCTACTCGAGAGGTTAAGGAACGAGACTTTGTTGAACAGGGAAGGCGGAGGGTCCAGTGAGCCAAGATCATCCCACTGCACTCCAGGCTGAGTGACAGAGCAAGAGTCTGTCAAAAGAAAAGAAAAAGGAACACAAACTGCTTGAAAAATATTGATATTTCCTAAAAATATGAGTAGGCATATTTGTTTTGTTTTTTAATATCATTTATGTTCTCATGAATTCATGTAAGGAATTTCCTGTTATTGATAACCCACGAGCAAAATTAATATTAAGTTATATTTAACTAGACATGTCATAAAATATAAAACTTCCTACAACCACCTTTAACTTGGGAGTAGAAGGAAAAAGAAAAGGATAGGCAAGGTCGGTGGCTCACGCCTGTAATCCCTGCACTTTGAGAGGCCAAAGCGGGCAGATTATAAGGTCAGGAGTTCAAGACCAGCCTGGCCAACATAGTGAAACCCCATCTTTACTAAAAATATAAAAATTGGCCAGGAATGGTGGCATGTGCCTGTAGTCCCAGCTACTCAAGAAGCTGAAGAAGGAGAATCACTTGAATCCAGGAGGTGGAAGTTGCAGTGAGCCAAGATCACACCACTTCACTCCAGCTTGGGCAAGACTGAGACTGTCTCAAACAAAAAATGGGGTCTGGCACGGTGGCTCAAGCCTATAATCCTAGCACTTTGGGAGGCTGAGGTGGGTGGATCACCTAAGGTCAGGAGTTCAAGACCAGCCTGGCCACCATGGAGAAACCCCATCTTATTTTATATAAAAAAAAAATTTTTTTAATGGATAGGGATAAAGGGGGAGAGACAGACAGAAAGCATGGAATAATTTGAATTTTTTTCCAAATTAAATTTGAATCCAGGCAATCTGCTGCTAAAGCCTGCTTCTGTGACAAATTATCAACCTGACCCTGGGTAAGTCATTTCCCATGTTGGGACTTTGATTTCATCCTCTGTAAAATGAACAGAGTGGTCTACAATATTACTATAATATTCAAAGATATATAAAGTAAATAAACAGAAAAAATCATGATAACTGTTGAATCTTCATGGTGGTATATTTACAGTTACTGTATTTTTTTCTTCCCCCATTTCTACAAATACAAAAATTTTTAAAAACACAACTTCCATGCTGGGTGCACTGGCTCACACCTGTAATCCCAGCACTTTGGGACGCCGAGGCGGGCAGATCACAAGGTCAGGAGTTCAAGACCAGTCAG
The DNA here is from genome assembly GCA_963573385.1 of Cacajao melanocephalus. NCBI lineage: Eukaryota > Metazoa > Chordata > Mammalia > Primates > Pitheciidae > Cacajao > Cacajao melanocephalus. The sequence goes on along the minus strand of CAUYLG010039350.1, from coordinate 3,047 downwards.
GCTAACATGGTGAAACCCCATCCCTACTAAAAATACAAAAATTAGTTAGCTGGGCATGTTGCTGCACATCTGTAATCCTAGCTACTTAGGAGGCTAAGGCAGGAGAATTGCTTGAACCCGGGAGGCAGAGGTTGCAGTGAGCCACGATTGTGCCACTGCACTCCAGCCTGGGTGACAGAGCAACACTCTGTCTCAAAAAAAATAATAATAAAATAAAATAAAAACACAACTTCCAGGGTATCTCATAAAGTCAAGTACAGATTCAGTCCAGTTTCCTACATCAACACCGCACTGTTAAGTGATGTCTTAGAGGTAGTATAGTCAAGGGAATAGGAGCCATGGGCTCTGGAGGCAACTTTGCCAATTAGCGACTGTGATCTTAAGCAAATAGTGTGAATGCACTGAACCACAATTTATTTGTCAATATAACAAGGATAATAGGCCAGGCGCCATGGCTCATGCCTGTAATCCCTTTGAGAGGCCAAGGCAGGCAGATCACGAGGTCAGGAGTTCAAGACCAACCTGACCAACATGGTGAAACCCCATCTCTACTAAAAATACAAAAATTAGCTGGGCATGCTGGCGCACTGTAATCCCAGCTACTCAAAGGCTGAGGCAAGAGAATCACTTGAACCCAGGAGTCAGAGGTTGCAGTGAGCCGAGATCGCAGCACTGCACTCCAGTCTGGGTGACAGAGCGAGACTGTGTCTCTAAAAACAAACAAATAAAACAAGGCTAAAAATAATCCTTCTATGTCAAAGAAGTTCCTATCTCAAAGGAGTTCCAGTGAGAAACTACACGTAAAGTGCTTAGCACAGGGTCTGGCCCATAGGTAAATGCTGGATCATCACATTACTACAATGACCAAAGGCTCTGGATCATGAGGGTACCATCAGATAGGAAAAAAGAACAAACGGCATTACACCAAAGTTTGGGGATATTTAGAATGCACTGTATGAAAAATTGGTAATCCACTTTGGTAGGCCAAGGCGGCACATCACCTGAGGTCAGGAATTGAAGACCAGCCTGGCCAATATGGCAAAATTCCATCTCTACTGAAAATATAAAAATTAGCCAGGTGTCATGGCAGGTGCCTGTAATCCCAGCTACTCAGGAAGCTGAGGGAGGAGAATCACCTGAACCCAGGAGGTAGCGGGTGCAGTGAGCCAAGATCACACTACTGCACTCCAGCCTAGGCGACAGGGTAAGATACCAATCAAGAAAAAAAAATCAGTAATCCATACTATGACAAGATCATGCAGAGCCTCTGGTCACCATTACACTAACAATAATCATAACCCTACATTTATGGGAAACTTTTCTATGAGCCATGCACTGTGCTAAACACTTTATATTTAGTTTTACATTTTAACTCATATGAAGCAAGAAACTACTATTATTCCCATTTTAGAGGTGAAGAACTTGAGAGGCAGCACGTTTATATAATTTGCTCATGATTACAAAGCCAATAACTGGCAAAGTGGAGATCTGAATCCAGGCAATCTGCTGTCAAAACCTGCTTCTGACAGAAATTACTAACCTGAACCTGGGTAAGTAACTTCACGCGATGAAAGACTTTGATTTCATCCTCCATAATATGAGCACGGTGGTCTAGGATAGGTGCTCTCAAAAGTCCCTCCTAAACTTCTCTGGACAACAATGCTATTTAAATCCAAATTTTCAACAAAAAACAAAGTATCTCAGCTCTAGTCCTTCTATTAAATTGGTGCATAAGTAATTGTGGGTTTTGCCATTACTTTTATGGCTACATCACCAAGATGTATCAGCCTAATAGAAAACTTCACTAAGTCCCTTTGCATGAAGTCCAAGGAGAATCTTACTTAAAATGAATTCTATCTGACAGCACTTGCACTACATGGACACTAAGGACACATATAACAAAATTAGCTAGAGCTGTAGGACCTGAATTCGGTCATTCTACCTCTCAGGATCTCAGCTTCCTTATTTGTAGAAATGAAGTGACTTTTAGATACAAATAATCCCTAAGAAAGCAGCCACCAAAACCCAAGGAAACCAATCAGCTTTATTAGAACAAGAAAGTATTATAGTTTGTAAAACCACATTCAAATACACTGATTGCTTTTACAATATAAACCATGTAAGTAAAGCTCCTCAAAATCTATTGTGTTGGTAGAAACTGGCAAAAAAGAAGTAGTGTAGGACAGAATGGGTTTCTTTAAAAATTTTAACATACATTAGAGTAGATCACTATAGAAAGCCTCTTTTATTAATAGTTCAAAAAGTCTGTTAAAAAATAAAGTTGGTAGTCTATGAAATAAACTCTGATTTAAATTACATTTGCCAGAATATTTTGAAAAAGTCATCAGAACTACTTAAGATATTTTCTTCCTTTTTTAGAAAAACTATTTCAATAAATGCACATACACAAAATTCTGCACACAAGACTCAAGTGTTCTTTGTTTATTAGACAAACGATATAGTTATCAACACAAACCAAGTCTGATAATATTCCGGCCAAAACACAACCAAGTTCCTCCTCTGATCCTAAAATTTCTTCAAAACCCTAAGCTCCATTTTATGAAAAAGATATGAGACATAATGTATATGTAATTTTTCCTAAAGCCAAATAAATAATACTCAATTTCCAATCAAATCTGTCCTCGTACAAATCTTTTGGCCATTTTTGCCTATCCAATAGCATTACCAGGGATGGAAAGAGAAGAGACCAAACTCAATCCAGTCCATTTGGCTCTTACTAGCATCACTGGTGAATGGTTTGCTGAGTAACAATTGGCAGTCCCTATACTACTTGTCAATATCAGGTTTGAGGAAATGATGTGGATTTAATCTCCCCTAATCCCCATGCCAGTAGATAATTCACCAACAGCTAGTTGTATTCAGAGTCATCTCCTAGAGAAAGATAACAAGATCTATCTACATTATCAGCTCCCAAAACTCCCTGTAAGATTTTAGGTTATCCTGTAAGACTGAACTCCGGCAGGGAGTATGAGAATAAAGAGAAGGAATGTTTAAAAAAAAAAAAAAAAAAAAAAAAAAAAAAAGGC
>CAUYLG010039349.1:0-88825 GCA_963573385.1 Cacajao melanocephalus | reverse complement strand
GCCGGCCAAAAAAGTCGCGCTGGCGACCCGTGTGGCTCCTCCGCCGGGAATCTCCTAGTCTGTGGGCAACAAAAATTCGTCTGAAAGTGCGGCGTCCACTCGCTCTCTGCGCTTTCACTGGGAGCTACAATCTTGAGCTGTTGTTAATTGGCCATCTTGGATCTCTCTCATTTATTACCTTTTATGATATTTTATGGGTCAGGAATTGAAGAACATCCAAGTTGGGCAGTTTTGGATCAAGGGTAGCTGTCAAGATGTCATCTGGGGTGGAAGTCATGAAAAGACTTGAATGGGTCAGGAGGACCTCCTTCCAAGGTGGCTCACTCACATGGCTGGCGGGCTGGTGCTGGCTGTTGGTAACTGGTTACATCCTCCCCATTTGAACTTCTTCACAGGCTGCTGATTGTCTTATGACATAGCAGTTGGCTTTTCCTAGAGCAGGCAAGCCAAGAGAGGAGAGTCAGGTAGAAGCTATCCTTTTTATGACCTACCTTCAAAAGTCACATTGCATCACTTCTGCCTTGTTCTGTTCATTAGAACGGAAACCCCAAGTGTAGCCTGCTTTCAATCAGAGGAGAATTAGCCTTTACCTTCTCAAGGGAGTAGTGTCAAGGAATTTGCAGACATTTAAAAATTACCATATTTATGTTTTCGAAAGGATCCTTATAAAGTCATTGAGTACTTTCTATCCCTCTTCAGTAATTTCTGAGGTAGGAATAGTCCCCCTCATGAGTGATAAGGAACTCTCACCATGGAGTGGGCAAATGATTTCTCAGTAACCAAGTTCTTGTTCCCCTTTGGAAGAAAGTTCCCTTCTCACACAGGCTGCAGCTAATGCTGACCCAGTGAGACTGAATGATGGTTCTCAAATGGCAAAATGCTTTCAAAAGGACAAAGAAGACTGGAGTGGAGAAGGTGCAGGAGTGACTGCTATTGGTCCTCTTGTCCAGTCAGAGAACCAGGCCCTTTTGAAGGTGAATCTTCTGTAACTGTCCCTTTGCTTCCTTTAAATGAAGTGTACTTAGACCATGTGCTTATTTTTTCCCTTCCCTCATGTGCTCTGATTTATTAAAGTGTGTTATACACCCAAAGAGTCAGCTTAACTAATTGTTGCTCATCTGCTAATACGACTCTCCTTTCCCACTCCTTCCCTTGGAGGAATCTGCAAAGATTAGATTCAACCTGCTGCTGTGAAAAATACCCAAAATGAGGATACTGAAAACTGGAGTAAGGGATCCTCAACTCTTGGAAAGAATTATCTGGGCTATTAAAAGAATAGTTACGTTTTGCTTTTTTCAGTTGTCGTCATCACTTTCTCTGTTCAGTTTTTCTACTGGGACTTTTTAGAGTCGGTCTTGCTCAGGCTGGGTTCTGCCTGGCCAACTCAGTTGTATGGTAAGAGAGGCTTTAGCTCAGTGTCTAGGTTTGAGTTCTTGCTATAATAGCACTAGGTACAGTACTGGGCATACAGTGGATGCTCAGCAGATGACTATGGAATGAACGAGTAGAATAGGGTTTGGAGAGCAGAATGAGGCTTGGGCTGAATGCTGAACTGAGTTCTAGTTTTGGATCTCTTGCTAAGCATGTCATTACTTGAGTCTCTTAGACTTGACTTTTTTTCCTTTCCTGTGAAATTAGAGAGACAGAGGTAGATTGGGGATGCCAGGCGTTCCATGGTTCTGGGATGATGACATGATTTGAAGGAATTAGAACTGTAGTCACCAGATGTGGCAATATTTAGAGAGATGCTTTAGTTCAAGACCAGCTCTATGCTGATATGATGGCACAAACTGGAGACAGAGGCCCCTTGTGACCTGGCACAGGTTGAAGAACCTCTCTGGACCACACTTGAGCCGTCTGTAGAATAAAGAGGAAGTGACTGCTTTTCTAGCTGTAGGTTCTCTGCTTCTAAACATTTCTTCCATCAGCAGCTGTACTAAGTGAAGATCCCATGAGAGTACTTGGACAATGCCAAACATTGGTGATAGCACACATTCAGCATGTCCCAAAGATGCTGGGGACTCCTGTTTCCTGAAGGAGACTGTCAAGAGGGTAAGATAGGGTCTCTTTTCAGTCATGAGCTCTCTGCTGTAGGACTCTCTTGCAGTTTGAGAATGATCTAAATTTGGGCATTCAAAGGGCTGTTGATTCTGAATCATTTAGAGGGGAGTCCATTGTTAAGATAATGGAGTACAACTCCTTCATTCTTCTCATGAAGAAACACTGACTCTTGAGAAGGTGAACTACATAACAATTTAGCAAATTAATGATTAGGCTCAGACCAGCACTTTGGTGACTTCTCATGGAAAGTTTCTTCCTATACTAAGCCTAATCGTGCCTTCAAGGAGTTCTATAGATTTCCAGTATCAGTATCAGGTAGGAGGGTGTCTGGGGTGTAGCACAGTGCCTGCCACATAGCAGGTGCTCAATAAATACTGGCCAAAGAAACAATGTGCATAACTGTTACAGGCTCTTCCAATAGTAAACACTAGGATTTGTCATGTAGATTCCAAGTTAGTAGTCATTTTCCCACGCCAAATTCCTCATTCCCTACTGCCTTCACCTTTGTCTTTTTGTAAATCTTCAGAGATATTTCTTCCTTTTATTTATTTTATAGATTGTATAAAAGACCATATCCCAGTCCAATTCTATTGTAATAATAAGACCTGGACACATGGCCCATGTGCAAAAACTGGGTCACTTTCAAACTAATTTGTAGAACTTGTCCAAGGGAAGGCATATGTAAAGTGTTGATTCAGAATTTAAAAAAAGATGTGCAAATAAAAAAAGATGTCTATTTATTGATTTAGGAAATTGTAATGTCAAAAGTTATTTACAAAAGTCTCACTCCTTTTATATTCCTAAAAACTCATTTTTACTGCTATTAATTTGCTACTTTGTGTCCTCAAGAAGGATATTACAAATTTAATTGATTTTGAACTCACTGATTTTGAACTTAATGAAATTGTTTATCTCAGTAACTTCACTTTCGTTTCTTTTCTTCATCATTAAACTTGGTGATATGAATCCCAAACTGATTTGCCTAACAGCCAAAGGGGTGAAAAATAAGAGATCTCAATTTTTTGGAAGTTTTCCAATTTCATATTCTAGATGACACAGTGGTTCAAGGAGTCATCTTGGCTCCTCTTGTTGAAAGATGTTTTCTTTAAGTGTCCATATTTGTCTTGCTATTTAAGAAGAAATTGATTCCCTACTCTGCTTGAAGAACATCTGATGACTTCCCATTGTCCCTAAGAAAAGCTTTAACTGTTTAACACGGCATTCTCAGCTCTCGATGATCTGGCTGCCAATGTACCTCATCGTCTATATCCCTTCTTGTTACTTCTGCCACACACTCTTTGCTCCTTGTCCCTCAAATACTCTAGAAATTGTAGCGACAACAGTGTATCAATTATTTCTTGCTGCCTGACAAGTTACCCCAAACATTAGGTATTACTTCTTGGATTCTGTGGGTCAGGAATCTGAGCACAGCTTAGCTGGGTCCTGAAGCAGGGGTTTCTTCTCTTAAAAGACTGCAGTCGAGGTGTCAGTGGAGGCTGCACTCATCTCAAGGTTCACCTGGGGCAGGAACTGTTTCCAAGCTCACTCATGTGGTTGTTTGTAGAATTCAGTGTCTCCTGGATTGTTGAGCTGAGAGCCTCAGCTCCTTGTTGGCTGTTGGCCAGATGTCACCTTCAATTCCTTGCCAAGTGGCCCTCTTATCGAAGCCTGCATGAAGAGGGTGGGTGGAGAGAGAGAGGGAGAAAGAGTGAGAGCGAGAGAGAGAGAGAGAGAGCCAGAGAGAGAGAGAGAGAGAGAATCAGCAAGTTGGAAATCTGTCTTTTGTAACCCAATCAGGGAAGTGACACCTCATTACCTGTGCTGTTTCTATTGGTTACAATGAGCTGGTTGTAAAGGGGAGAAGCTTACATGAGGGCATGAATACCAAGAGTTGGGAGTTGGGGATAATTTAGAGTCATGTCAGAAGCTGCCAACCACAAACAGTATTTAGGGTTAATAATTACTGAGTATGTGCTATGTAACAGACACTCTGTTAAGACCTTTCCCATACAGGATTTCATTCAATCCTTATAAAAATTTTAGTAAATAGATCATGTTTTCATTTCAATTTCATCTCAAAAAGGTTAGGTAACTAGCAAGTGGCAGAGGCAGGATTTGAGCGCTGGTTCGGGGAGGAGACAACGTCCTTATTTCTCCATCCTCAGAGCTCAGCACTGACATTGTGACACAGGAACCTAGTAGGTATTGAGTAACTTCAAAATAAATGAATGAATGAATGAATGAATGCAGACTTGGGTCCCACTCCAACTGCTTTTGCCCAAACTCTGGTCCTAGGCCTTGACCCAGTATAAATAATACATAAATTACCATGTGGTTAAAAAGGGCTGAATTATATTTAATCAGTGAGGAGAACTCTGAATTTTAGGTGCAGAACTCAAGAGATGTGGTTCTGTAATTTTTTCTCATGTACCTGCCACTTAATGATGGAGACATGTTCCAAGCAATGCAGCATCAGGCAATTCTGTCATCGTGCAAACATCACAGGGTGTACTTCCACAAAGCTAGATGGTGTAGCCTGCTACACACATTGGCTATATGGTATAGACAACTGCTCCTAGGCTGCAAGCCTATATAGCATGTTATTGTACTAAATAGTCTAGGTAATTATAACAAAATGGTAAGTATTTGTGTGTCTATCTAAACATAGAAGAGGTACAGTAAAAATATGGTATAAAAGAAAAAATGGTACACCTGTATGGGGCATTTGCCATGAATGGAGCTTGTAGGACTGGAAGTTGCTTTGGGTGAGTCAGGGAGTGAGAGGTGAGTGAAGGTGAGCCTAGGGCATTACTGTACACTACTGTAGACCTTATAAACACTGTACACTTAGGCTACACTAAATTTATTAACATTTTTTCTTTCTTCAACAATAAATTAACCTTAGCTTACTGTAACTTGTTTACTTTATAAACTTTGTACTTTTGTAAACTTTTAAACTCTTTTGTAATAACACTTAGCTTACAACAGAAACACATCGTACAGCTATACAAAAATATTTTCTGTATATTCTTATTCTATAAGCTTTTTCCTATTTAAAAACTTTTCTTTGCTTACATTTTAAGCTTTTTTTGCTAAAAACTAAGATACAAACACGTGTTAGCCTAGGCCTCCACAGGGTCAGGTCATCAATATCACTGTCTCCTACTTCCAAATCTTGTTCCACTGGGAGGTCCTCAGCAGCAGTAACATGCAAGGAGCTGTCATCTCCTATGATCACAATACTGCTTCTGGAGTAACTCCCGAATGACCTGCTTTGTTTTACAGAAGTTGTTTTACAGTTAAAAAAAAAAGCATAAGGAGTACACTCTAAAAAAATAAAAAGCATATAGTAAACACAGAAACCAGTAACACACTTAGTTATTATCATTATCAAGTGTTATGCATAGTACATAATTGTATGTGCTACACTTTTATACTACTGGCAACACGATAGGTCCGTTGACACCAGCGTCACCACAACCAGGTCAGCAATGTGTTGTGCTGCAAGGTTGCAGTGGTTATGAATCACTAGGCGATAGGAATTTTTCAGCTCCATTATAAATCTTGTGGACCACTGTCGCATACGCAGTCTGTTGTTCACTGCGGTGTCATTATGCAGGACACGCCTGTAGTGAAAAGCCGACTTCATTACTACTGAGAACTTCAAAAGGATATCCAAGAAATTAAAATGCCAGAACCCAGGATGGGAGATTATGGAGTTGTAAAAGAGACTGCCACAAACTTGAGAGGAATATTAGAATAGTATTAGGAAGGTGGAAGTGGTAGCTAGCAGTTGGCAGCGTTTTAAATCCGAGTTCTCTTTCTTAAAGACATATTAGACTGTCTTCGTCTGTCTGTGCTGGTATAATGAAACACTACTGATGGTGTATCTTATTAACAACAGAAATTGGTTTCTCACTGTTGTGGAGGCTGGGAAGTCCAAGATCAAGGCAGATTTGCTAACTAGTGAGGACCTGCTTTCAGACCCACAGACCATGTCTTCTCACTGTGTTTTTACATGACAGAAGGGGCAAGGGAGCTCTCTCTGACCTCTTTCTCGTAAGGACAGTAATCCCAATCATGAAGGCTCTGCTCCCATGACCTAATCACCTCCCCAAGGCCTCACATTTAAACCCATCAACTTAGAGGGAAGGATTTCGTTGTATGTATTTGCGAGGGGTGGAGGTGGGGGGAACATAGGCATTCACACCATAGTAGAAATTAAAACCAGCATACAAAGAACTAGCTGAAGTGGAGATAAGTTATTCTGTGTGTGCGGCTGAACAGATTAAGAAAGAATGAGCAAGCAAAGAGAGTAGGGATAAAGAGAGGAGGGTTCTTTTTGCATCTGGCCCTTAACTCAACAACTCCTTTTTCTATCTCTCCACTTTCAGGATTCACTGAGGTTGTTGGGCTCCTGTGGGAATAGGTTAGGTGGACCCAAATGCCACTGCTGATAGATAAATGTCCTTATAGTGTCACAGTGAAACTCAGCACTTGAGAATGTATGACGCTGGGCAGTTTATGAAGTGCTTTCTCATGGGGTCTTGTTTGTGTGTTCAGTGACCTCTGAAGTGATACTGTCAAGAAGACTGGACAGACCTGTCATTTGATAGCACCCCTTCTCGCTCTGAGGAAGCCACATGGTAATTGAATCATCATAAGACGGCCCAGTGAGAAAGGACCAACGTCCTGGTGTTTAATGACATTAATGACATTCAGCAAATAGTTGGGCAGCATGCTGGATCGGTGAACTCTTAGGGCCAGGGTCTTCCCTTCTTGGGATGTGCACTGTCAACTGCTGCCTCTGAGTCTCTCTATTATGGGATCGAAGTAGAGCTCTCTCCCTCTTCTGATGGACACGTCTTTTTTGTCGTTGTTGATGTTATTGCTGTCCTGATTAATGCCATGGATACAAATAAGGCCAGTTCATTGCTCTTGTTGCAGCTGGCACGAAAAACATTTTGTCTCTGAGATGCCATTTGAACAAGTGACCTCATCCATTATTTATTGGTTTTATAATTTAGCCCAGCCTTTCAGATGCCCACGGGATGTCACCTACTCATGGGCATTATTAGTCACAGTTTTATAAAAAGAAAACAAGGCTTAGAGAAGCTGGCATGGGAGTTTTTCAGGCATTTTTTTTTTTTTCAGTTTCATTGAAGGCGTAAATAAAGCCTCTCAGGAAATGGGAGAATCTAATGCAGGTTTTCTGACTCCAGACTCTGAGCTCTCTGCACCTTCATGCCTTCCCAATGTTGGTTCCCTGGAGAGTTACAGTGAGTAGATTCCCATTGTACTGCCTCTTTTATTGCACAATCATATCTGGATGTGCTCACGAGCCTCAGAATCCAGACGACCCTCTTCTGCCTTTCTCTAGAGGATATGCCTTGCTGTTTTCCCAGGGAACTATAATTCTTCAGCACTCGATGGTGAAATTGTCTGTTTTTCAGCATTTCAGTTCCACAATTGCACCTCATTTACAGTATTGCTCAAGTGTCCCTTAGGGCCCCTGCAGAGCCACCAGAGAGTTTGTCCACAAAGAGAAAACTCTTCCAGCCTTTATCTCCCAGGATCTTACTGCATCTGCTGGCCTATCTGGTAGAAAAGCTGTAGGCTTCTGACTTACATTTTGTTGCAGGAGGGAGAAGAGTTACTAGGAAGGTTAGCTTGAGCCAGGATGAGCAGAGAACCCATGGAAACAACTTAAGCCAACTTGGTTTCTTTCGGAATCCCATGTGCTCACTCAAAGATTACATGGGCTACTGTTAAGGAACCAGGTGAGTCAAAATCTTTCTAAAGAGATTCTGAAAAATATCTCTTTACAGATTATACTACAAAAAAACCCAGAGAGAAATGACTCATTATTTCTTATTTAAATTTAAAGAACTTTTTTTGGGATTATAAATAAACTCTTCATCACTCACTTGAAGGTAATAAGGCTTATGATTATTTTTCTCTGAAGTATTATGTTCCAGCTTGCCTCTTCCTGCCATCCAACTTGTGTCTAGCTTTACCTCACCCACCACCAGTTGGCATGAGTTTAAGGAATGAAAAATAATTTTAATATCTGCCAAGGTAAAATATAATTAGTCTGGTAAATCTTCTGTTAAAAAGGGCATGAGTAAAATCTCCAGACTAAATAGAATTTATTTCTGGATTGTCTTTTATTTTCAATTATTTATGTTATCTGTCCCTTTTTTTTTTATCATGGGTAATCAAAAGTTGATCATATTTTCAAGAAACTGAGCCAAAACAAAGCAGAGTAAACAAAAAAACCATAACCAGGGGACAAAGTAGAGGGGAAAATGTGAATGAGCCATATAGGTGCTTTGTGCATCACCTGTGTGTTCATCCATCCACCCATCCAACCATCCATCCATCCATCCATCCATCCATCCACTATTTAGTTTGTACATGTGAGGCCTGATTCTTAGAGCTGGATATCAGGGTAGAAATCCCACAAGGTTTAAAGTTACAATGGCTTGGGTTATAATTTTGACTTTAAATTTATACTAGTTGTGAGTTCTACAAAACCCAATCTCTGCAGCCTCAGGCTGCTCATCTCTACAATGGGTTTCCAAATCCCTCCTTCATAGGGGATTGGTATTATGTACCTGGTACAATGCCTAGTACCTAAGAGTTTCATAAATATTGTCTCTCGTTTCACTGTTCCTTCTCTTCATCCTGATTAACTGATAGACACATTGAGTCCCATTAAAATGGAGCTCACCCAGACCTTCCCATCTTGCCAGTTTTGTTAAGAGAAGTAATTAAATAAAATAACAGGGAACAGTGTGGCACATAAGAGGGCCCAACACACTTTACATGTTAATGATTTCCAAGGATTTCTCATATCCCAGAAGATGACATCCAAATTTTCAGACCTGGAGCATCCTGGGATCTTGGCCAAGACAACATCCATGAGATGCCACCCGTGCATTCTATTATACTGGACTGGTCTTGGGGAGCTGCTGCCCAGCATCTCTCTTAGGCTAGATGGAGCTGCCATCCCATTATATGTTAAATTCCAGAGTTCAGCAACAGGTGTGATTTCCCATTCCCATTCTATTAGTCCCTAATAGAATCTATTAGGACTAATCTCATCATGCCATCCAACTGAGTTTGCCTCAGTGACTGTCAAGTGCTTGAATCTCTAGAATTCTGTCCTCAACTATACTTTTATACTCTGTGGTTCAATTCATCCTCTATTCCAGGGTTTCTTAAGCCAAGGTCTCTGGCACTATTGACATTTTGGGCTGGATAACTCGTAGTTATGGGAGACTGTCCTATGGATGTTTAGTAGCATCCCTGACTTCCACTTGTGGGGTACCAGTAATACCCCCTCAGCTATGACAGCCAAAATGTTTCCAGGCATTTCCAAATTTGGGGGGCAAAATTGCCCCTGATTGGGAACTGCTGTTCTAATCTAACTTGCACCATCCCTTATGTCCTTTGGAAGTGTCATCAGAAAACTCATCTCTAACCTCTTCTCTGGATTTTTCTGTTTCTTCTCTAATTGGAACTTGGTTTTCCCTTGGTTGTTTCAAATGGAGGCTATTTCTTCTCCAACGTAGTACCTATCTATAAGGAATACAAATGATCATTTGGAGGAGAAGAGGCACTCTGGCCTTTTGGGTTTTCAGCATTTGTTTGTTGATTCTTTCTCATCTTCATGAGTTTGTCTAGTTTCGATCTTTGAGGCTGCTGACCCTTGGATGGGGTTTCTGTGGGGACTTTTTGTTGTCGATGATGCTGTTGTTGTTGCTTTCTGTTTGGTTTTCTTGCAGTGGTCAGGTTTCGCTTCTCTAGGGTTGCTGCGGTTTGCTGGGGGTTTACTTCAGGCCCTATTCATCTGGTTCACTCCTGTGCCTGGAGATGTCACTCAAGGAGGGTGGAGAGCAGCAAAGATGGGTATCTGCTGTTTCTTCTGAGATCAGATACCTGTTTAATGAAGCACTTTGACTGTCCCTTGGTGGAGAGGGTACGCTTTGCTGAGGGGGAACCCACTCATCTGGGCTGTCTGGATTCCTCAGAACTACCAGGATGAAAGGCTAAGTCTTTCTGTGACCAACCCTCCCTCTAGGGGCTCAGGCCCAGGGAGATAAGGGCTCTGTCCCTGTGCCTCTGGCTGGAGTTGTTGGAGGTCCTGAGGGAGGTCCTGCCCAGTGCGGAAGGATGGGTCAGGCCTGAAGAGGTGCTCTGGCTGCAGCCTGCCACAGCCAGTGTGTTGGGTTGTGGGGGACACTTCTTGGGAACAAGCCGTCTAGCCTCCTTGTGTCCAGCAGAGAAAAAGTGTGGCCTGGAGCTAGAGAGATGGATGCTGCCCTTCCCCCACCCAGGGAGCTTAGCGTGTTAGGCAGTTCTGAGTCTAGTTGCTGGCTGCTGCTCCTCCCACAAAGGAGCTCAAAGGGCTTAGACAACAGGCAGCTATAACTGTGGTGCTGGTGCCCCTACCCCTGGGAACTCAGCAGGCTCAAGCAGATTCTAGCTGAGAGGCTGCTGAGAATCTGCGCGGCTCTAGGGTTGGGAACCTAGGCCCCGGTGGTGTGGGTTTGCGTGTGGGATCTTCTGATTTGTGAGTTGCACAGTTTTGTGGAAAAAGCACCGTTTCCCTAATGGGGTAGCACGCTCACTCACTGCCTCCCTTGGCTAGGGGGTGGGGGCTCCGTTGCCCCGTGTGGCTCTCAGGTGAGCCACTGCACCACACTGCTGTTCCTTCCTTTCCATGGATCACGCTAACCATAGTCAGTTCTGAAGAGAACCCGGATACCTTGGTTGCTGGTGCAGGTTTCACACGGTATTATGGTTCTTTTCAATTGGAGCCTCTGATGGCTGCTAGTTGGCCATCTTGGCCCCGCCTCCACTCTTTTCCATCTCTTAGTCTATTGCTCTACTTTTTGGGAGATTTTCTCAACTTTATCTTCAAAGATGTCTCTTAGGGTTTTCATTTCTGTTGTTGTATTCCTAATTTCCAAATGGCTCTGTTTTTCTTCTCTGAATATTTTAAAATACGTTCTTTTCTTTTTAATACATATAGTATTTTCTCTTAAGATACCACTGACCATTTTAAAAAGATTTTGTCTTCTTGTATTGTCTCTGCTTTCTCTAATTTTCCCCTGCATGTTTGTTGTCTTTTTTACTATTCATGTTACAAGCTTTCCTCACAAGCTATCTTGTTACATTGATTGTCTGCTGGTAACTGAGAAGAGCATCAAAAAGCTAATTTAAAAAATTCAAATTACATAAGGGGAATATTTTGGGGAATATCGAAGCCCTTATAATAGACATGCTTACTCTACCTGCTTGGGAATCTGTCCTAAGTGGAACCTGCTTTCCACAGATTCCCTCCTTTCTCTATTTCTGAATCACAGGTTATATGCCCCAGATTCTTTTTCAGCAGTTCCAAGATTTTAAAAATTGTTTTTATTTTGAGAAATTGATGAATGAAAGCAGCCAGTTGTCCCTTGACCACCAAAAGAGTACATACTGTAGGATTCTATTTATATAAAATTCTAGGAAAAGCTAATCTGTAGTGATAGAAAACAGATTGGTGGTTGTCCAATGTCAGGAGTGGAGGAAGAAATGGATTCCAAAATGGCCTGAGGATACTATTAGGAGTGATAGAAATGTTCATTGTCTTAATTTAGTTAAAGGTTTAATAGGTATATTCATCTGTGAGAACTCATTACATTGTATACTTTAAATATGTGCAGTTTATTGTATATCAGTTATACCACAATAAAGTCGTAACAAAAAGAGAAAAAAAAAGCTCATTTGAAGTTCTACGTTGCCATTCATGGTTTTCACCATAGTTTGAAGATTGTACCATTTCACTGGGGAACTTTTGATATCAGTATCTTTAGATTTCTTTATTACGTGGGCTAGATTTCTCAGAGAAGGGCTTTAGGTCTCCTGGTTGAAGGATTCAGCTTGACTCATGGTATCCTAGAATCTAAGGTGGGCTGAAGTCTGGGAAAGGGAGATAGGATTGAATTTCCACATTTAATGTACGCCTTTTAGTTAATGCCCATGTTTTTCGTGCAGTAAGTTTGTCCCTCAATTGTTTCTGGTTTCGCCAATCCAGAGATTTCCACTTTCATCCTCGTTAGAGTGTTGATTCTCAACGTATGGTTTGTGGACCCCTAGGGGGTCCCTGAGACTTTTTCATGGGGTCAGCAAGATCATAGCTGTTTTTGTAATAACACCGAGACTATATTTGCCCCTTTCATTCTCATTCAGGAGTGTACAGTGAAGCTTTTCAGAGGCTACATGATGTGTGATGTCATAAGAGATTGAATGCAGAAGCAGACAGTAGATAAGCTAGATCTACTATTAGATCTTCTATTAAGCCAGGTATTAATGAGATTTGAAAAATATAAAATAATGCCATTCTTCTAGCTTAAGTTTTTTGATTTGGAAAATAAAGTTGTTTTTCAGAAAATATTTATGTTAATGTGGAATGGGTTTATTGTTATTTTTGAAATGTATTAATGAATGAGTATTTTAAATACTTTAATTTTAATTTATCACGTGACAAATATCAATATATGTAATCATCATAAACTAAAGCTCTTTGGGGTCCTCAATGATTTTGAAGACTGTAAAGTAGGCCTGAGACTAAAGATTTGAGAACCATTGCTCTAAAGTATAAACGTCCAGAGTTCAGTGAGGGTGGATATAGTCTCCTGGTTAGATGAAACTGTGGAGGGATCCAAGGGCTCTAACTTCTTTCTGAACATGAAATCCTTTTGCTTCCTTTCTCCCTTTTATCCCTTTCTTTCAGAGGTTCCTGATAGCGTAGATAGCAAAGCTGAGAGGCAGACAGAACCCATGTCCCTGAAGACACTAAGCTGATGAATCAGCCAGCTCTGAAGGCCGATCTACCTCTGGAGATGCTTCCTGTTACATAAGATAATAAATTTTGTTTGTTGAGGTGGTTGTTAATTGCAGCTGAAAGCATTAATGGAAGCCAAGGAGGGAGGATGTTTCAGGAAGCTGGGACTGAAGCCTTCTTTGTTGATGATGAAGACTAAAAGTTTTCCCGGGATTTGGCTATATGGAGGCCTTACGTGACTTTGGCAGGTTGTTTTCTGTGGAGTGGTAGTGGCAGAAACCAGATTATAGTGGCTTCTGGCATACTTCTTCTCCTGGTGTTTTTCCTCTTTGTCTGATAAAAGTTCCCTTTATCTTTCTTCTTGACCAGACCATAAAATGTTGGGGTTTTCTCAGCTTAGTTTGGGCTTTCATCTCCTCTCTATTTTTTTTTTTTCTTGATGTCATCCATTCCCATATGTCTAAATGTCATTTTATGTTAGTGTCACCCCAGATTTATATTTCCAGCCCAGCCCAGATCTCTCTTTCTCCCTGTATTACAGAATCACATATGCAACTGCTCGCTTGCCATCTGCAGCTGAGCATTTCTTAGATATCTCAGATGTAACCTGGCCAAACCAGATGTCTTGGCCTGCCCATCACCTGCTCCGCTCCCTGCCCTCACTTTGCTCTTTCTCAGTCATAAAACCAACATCCACCCAACTACTCAAGCCAGAAATCAAAGCATCGTCCTTGATTTTCCCCTTCCTTTCACTCCCTGTTTCTAATCCATTAGGAAGTTTTATTGATTCAACCTGAAAAATATAACTGGAGTCTTCTCTCCCTGTCCAGTATCACCTTCTTGACCTGCGTCACTAACATTTCTTGCCTGCATTATTGCAGCAGACTCCCAGCTGGCTCTGCTTCCATTATTGCTGTCTCCCACCCAGCAGGCAGAATGCTCTTCTAAAAATATACAGTGTTGACCATGTTGCTCTTCCTGCTTTAAATCCTTTAACTGCTTTTTGCCTTTACAACAAAATCCAGACTTCTTTTTATGACCTATAAGACCTGGCATGATCTGACTCCTGCCATTTTCATCAGCCTAATTGTGTATGCTCCTCAGTCTAGCTGCACTGGTCTTTTAGTTTCTTGAACAAACTACTTGCTTTCAGATACCCTTCCCCATTCTTCGTGACTTGACTAGCTACTTGTATTCCTTTAAGTCTCAGCTTAAATGTAATTTCTTCAGCAAAGTATTTCTACTCACTTTATCTAGTCAGTTTCCCTTAGGATATTCTCCTACTCAGCCCTGTTTTGTTTACTTGAAAAATATTATTATGTTTTGTTTCATTGCATAGATAAAAATTTGGAGTTATTGTATGAAACTATTTATTTCTAGGTTGTGTCTGGCTGCACAGGTAGAAAGGGTCTCACATTTGCTAAGTTGCTGTCAGGTGACAAGGTGGTTCCCATTATGGCCTTGACTGCCTCAAAAGGGGCTGGGGATTTGTTTCTTGGGAGAGTTTGATAAGTCTTATTAACTCAGGGGGAAAACAGCAGGAAACACATGAGAGACCATACTGACTCTTAGAATTCCAGAAGAATTATTTTTGAACTTTCCCAACCATAAGCCATTAGAGACTTATTTAATGATGTTAGATTCCTTCCATGATTCAGTCTTTTGTCTCAGATTTACCGGGCATGCTACTGAACTGAATGCCTGTGACTCGTCATTCTGATTTTTAATAACAGAGAATCAATAACGTGTTCCCATTTTTTGAAATCTGCAGCTAAAGTGTATCTGAAGGGCCACCAGAGAGGAGAAGACAGAGACCTAACCCTTGATATTGTCAATCTTTTAAATTTTATCCACTCTGGTGGGTATAAAGTAATAGCTCATTGTGGCTTTAATTTACACGTCCCTGATGACTGAGGAACTTGAGTACTAGGGGATTCTCTGGAAACGAGTGAGGTCAATGATTGGGCCGCTGAGCTGATCTCCAGATAGTCACACAGTGATAGACTCAGTGCACTTGGACCCAGGGTGTCCACTTCCTCTCCTGGACCTTAACATGACCGTGTGCATGCTTTGTCTCCAGCACGATTTTGGAAAATGTAGCTCTAGGGGCATCCTTTTTTTGGGTGTCACGAAAAGCAAAATCAAAAGCAAGCAGACACTTGCTTTTGTCTACACTCCCTTCCTCTTTATAAAACAATTTTATAAAAAAAATCTAATAATTTTCATACAGAAGAAAAGGAAAATGTTCCTCTTGGAGGTGCCAAGCTAGGAGGAGGCAATAGGAAGGAAGTGTGGTACGTTATATACTGACCTTCTAGTGTGTGCTGTGCGCCGTGCTTTGTTTCAGTTAATCTTCATGATGCTCACACGAGGTAGTTACTGTCACTGCTCCCATATTACAGATGAGGAAATGGAGGCTCAAGGAAGTCTTGTGATTTGCCCAACGTTGCACAGTGGCAGGATTTGAACCTTGGTAACTCATGCTAGAGCTTATATACTTAATAGGCATGTTTTTCTAGAAGAGCCTGACCTTATAGTAGAAAAAAACTCCAGACTTTAGAGACAGACAGCTAAATGTGCAAGCCCCAGCTCTACCGGCTACATGACCTTGGCCAAGTTACTTAGCTTTTTGTTGCTCCAATGTCTGTAAAATTGGAATAACAGCATCTACCGTTCAGGTCTAGAATAAGGGTTAAACGAGATCCCCTTGTATGTAAGTGTCTGACGTAACTTTACACAGGAAGACCTCCAAATGGCCAATAAACGTATCAATAACTGCTTAAGTTCATTAGTCATCAGGGAAGTGGAAATTAAAACCACAATGAGATGTCATAGCACATCCACCAAAATGGATAAAATTAAAGATTGACAATATCAAGTGTTGACAAGATCGACAATATCAAGTAGTTACAACTCTCGTGCTGCTGGTTGGGAGTATATATTCAAACAAAGCCTTTGGAAACTTGTTTGGCAGGCTCTACTGAAGCTGAAATTATGCATACCCCATGACCCAGTGTATCAGTCTGTTTTCATGTTGCTATAAGGAACTGCCCGAGACTGGGTGATTTATAAAGGAAAGAGGTTTAATTGACTCACAGTTCCACATGGCTGGGGAAGCTTCAGGAAACTTATAATCATTGCAGAAGGCACCTCTTCACAGGGTGGCAGGAGAGATAATGAGTGCTGAGTGAAGGAAGACCCTCATAAGACCATCAGATCTTGTGAGAACTCGCTATCATAAGAATGGTATGGGGGAAACCACCCTCAAGATTCAGTTAGCTCCACCTGGTCCTGCCCTTGACACATGGGGATTATTACCAATTCAAGGTGCGATTTGGGTGGGGACACAGAGCCAAACCATATCATTCTGGCCCATCCCAAATCTCATGTCCTCACATTTCAAAACACAATCATGCCCTTCCAACAGTCCCCTAAAGTCTTAACTCATTCCAGCATTAACCCAAAAGTCCAAGTCTAAAGTCTTATTTGAGACAAGGCAAGTCCCTTCCACCTATGAGCCTGTAAATCAAAAGCAAGTTAGTTATTTCCCAGATACAATGGGGGTACAGGCATTGGGGAAATACATTCATTCCAAGTGGGAGAAATTGGCCAAAACAAAGGGGCTATGGGATCCATGCAAGTCTGAAATCTAGTAAGGCAGTCATTAAACCTTAAAGTTCCAAAATGATTTCCTTTGACTCTATGTTTCACATCCAGGTCACACTGATGCAAGAGGTGGGTTCCCATGGCCTTGGGGAGCTCCACCCTTGTGGCTTTGCAGGGTACAGACCCCTCCCGACTGCTTTCACAGGCTGGCATTGAGCCAAACCATATCACCCAGCAACTTCATTTCTGAGCATATATCCAAGAGAAGTTAAAGTTCATGTTTTTCAGGAGACATAGAAGAATAGTCATAGCACTATTCATAATATCAAAAAATGAGAAACAGCTCAAATGTTCATCCAAAGAAGGTTGATTAATAAGCCTGTCGTAGTGGAATACCATTACTTTAAATGGCAAAAACTGCAATTACTTTTGCACCAACCTAGTATATGATGGAAACTGTTCAGCAACAAACTACTAATATATGCACAGATGAATTTCACAGATATGATGAGTAAAAGAGCTAGACAAAAAAGTTCATGTACCATATGATTCCATTTATGTGAAATTCCATTTATATGAGTCTACTTATATTTCACTTATGTGAAACTCAACAATAGGCAAAACGAATTTTTGGTGATAGATGTCAGAGTAGTGGTGACTCTAGGAAAAGCATATAAACTGGGAAAAGACACAAGGAAACTTGTTGAGGTGTTGAACTGTTCTTTGTCTTGATCTGAGACATGGCTCCATGGGTGTAGACATGTAAAAAATCATTGAACGGCACATATAAAATCTGGGGATATTATTGTATGTAAGTCATATGGCATGCACAAAATGTTGAGAGATAATGTATCTGGTATGTAGTAAGTGCTCAATAAACATGAGAACTTCTTCCTGCCTTGTTGTCTCCTGGAGAAAAGTACAAAATCTGGCTTGCCTGAGTTCCATCCACAAACACATATGATTTTCCACTGAGGGGACATGGGGACAGCCCCCAGATTCGGGGGAGACAGGGCCTCATGCAGAAAGCTGGGACACTAATCAGACTGTGTGAAGTGCTCCCACAGGGGAATAGGCAGCCAGCATGTGGCTGGATGTGGATAGAAAAAGATTCACTGCTACTGTAGAGATGGTGGGACGTTCTAGACAGGTCATGGTGAGGCAGGAGAGCAGGGTGTAGAAGGGAGAGAGTTCAGGCCACGGAAGTGTGGCTGGGAGCATGGGAGTGGGGCAAACCATGAAAATACTTGAGTGCCAGGATGAGCAGTGTGGACTTGATTCCCTTAGTGATGGGGAGCTTTGACGTTTCTGAGTCACATTGTCAGGCCTGTGTTTTGATGATTACTCTGGTGAATGAATGTGGCATAGATTGTTGTGAGTCCCTGCAAGAGGGGAGACTGAGTCCCACCCAGAGAGAGTTCTTCAAAGCAGAGGGTTAGGGTGATTGCCGTAGGCTGGGAGGGTACAGGACTTGTATACTGTGGGACTACTCTTATCCACACCCCGCCAGGAAAATGCAGCTTATTCTATAGCCAATAGACCAGAGCCTAGAGCAAGAGTTTGTTTTGCATCAGGAATGCTGGCTTAAGTATGATTTCCTAGAGATAGGGATACTTGTCCATTTATTTCAGTGAGGATGGAGGTGGGGAGGAGCAATCTTGTAGAAGAAGGGGAGTGAGGGAAGTAGGGTGGGGCATTGGGAGGAGCTAAGAATGGGTGGGGTCCCAGCTAAATCTGCATCACCCTGATCCCATGGGGAGCTCTGAATTACACTCTAGAATGGATCTCATTTTGAGGCAAGGAGGCAGCATTTTTTTATCCCTCTTGTCAGTTAGTCACCAGTTGCGATTGTCCCTGGACGGGAAAGTAAGGATTGTAACCGCCTGGACAAGGCAGGTCCTTTGGTCCAGAGCAATTCTTTGGAGAAGGTGCAGCTGTGAGCCATTAGCAGCCAGTACACACCGTGGCAGGGGCATAGATACACTAGCGTGGAAAGAATAAAAGGATAAAAAAAAATCAGGGTAGGACACCACATATCCGTAATAGCTCCTGTCCCTGAAGGGGATGCCTCTCAAAACTGATTTTACCTTTCCTTCTTGTGTGAGGGCTTTTCTGGGCCACCCAGCCTGAGCTGGACACCCTCATCCTTTATCTCTTGTCAGTCACTTGGCCATCCCATTATCACCCCCTTGTCATTGACTCTTTCCCTGCCTGTCTCCTCCACTAGTCAGAGCTCCTTCACGGCAGAACCTGTCCCTGTCCACCTCATTGTCCCTCTCAGCCCCAGAGTCTGGCACCATCCTTGGCACAGAGGAGACAAATGCTACATTCCTCAGTGTCGGGGTCCCCTCTCTCAGTAATCCTTATCTCTATGCCCTCACCCCACATCCTCAAGTCAAGGTTGTGGATTAAATCCTGACCTGGGGAGATTTGATGAGCCACCTGTGAAAACCAGGCAATGATCACCTGAATTGAGAGTCTTCAACCTTGGTTTTACATTATATAGGCTTTAAAAACGTTTATTTAAAATGAATTGTATGACAAATTTCTTCTCCCTACTCCCGAGTGGCACAGTGGAAGACAATGTTGCTGTTCCCCTCTTGGAGACAGGAAAAAAACCTAGGAGATCTTAAAGCTGAGTAATTATTTGCATCAGCAGGAATTCAGAACTCTGTGTTTGAACCAAACAGGTACTGGGAGAGGTTGACTGTTTAATTTCCTTTAAATGCCATTTTCATGTATTCAGTGCTGAGAGAATCACTTTGGGTGTTAGAGAACGAAAGAGAGGTCAATGGGGAGAAAGGAAGATGTGACAGAGACTCAGAAAGCTGGTGAAAAGGTGATATATTTAAGACAGAGATTTTGGTGTTTGCTGGCAACTGCTTGGGAACCCAGGTATACACAGAGCCTGTCAGCCATCCCTCCCTGCTAGGCTTCTGAGCTGTGGAGAAGCTGGGAAGACCTAGGATAATTCAACCTTTCAGAGACACACTGTGATTACTTCCTGGAAGGAGTAGCAGGTGGTTAGACACAGCCTTCTCAGGTGAACAGTTCTCTGTCTCTAAGGAAAGCCACTTTGGGAACTACAACAACTTTAGGCTCTGCAGCTGCAAGGTGCTGGATGAGTGAGTGTGCCCATCAAACAGCCAAATGAGGGTCTGGGGAATCTGAGAGACCACGTGTCATTTGTCTTATGTAACTGATGCTTCAGGGTAAGTTGAGAAGGAGATAAAATCAGTCTTCCAGGAGCTTCTGGCCGCCCCTTGTGTCTTTTCCTCCTTTTGTTAGTGCCTATAGGTGTCTTCTGTTACTACTCAATTTCTTCATCTTAAAGATACTTTTTACAATAGCATTCAATTTAAAAATGAAATTCAAACGTGTTAAGCATCTCCACGTGGAAGGCTCTTGGCTAATCGCTGGGATTCGGAGACCACGGTTTTACAGGGCAGGCAGACATGTTACTAGGCATGTAATTTTACAGGGCAGACAGACATGTTACTAGGTATTAAGGAGGAAGATGCTCTTTGCTGTTTTGGAGCCAAGGTAGAGTCCAGAGAGTCCAGTTAGTTTAACACTTTCTGGGCAGAGAGACTGGCCTGCACAAAGCCTTGGAGGTCTAAAATCCATCTTGGGTTTGGGGCTGTCCAAGTAGTTGGATATGCTGGAGAATGAGGTTAGAGTGTGTGGAGGGGAGGGGTGTAGCTAAAGAGCTTAGCAGAGACCTTGTCATAAGACGCCTTTAGAAGCACCTCTGTATGCAAGAGCAAAGATCAGAAGAGGCTTAATGTGTGGCATTTGTCAATTGCAATAGCCGGGAGTGGCGATGACAAAGAATTGAAGCCCCCTGACAGTTTCAACAGTTTCAGCAGTCAAGGCGCTGGTGAGTGAGTTTTCTCTTGGGCAAGAAAGTTTTCCCAGCTCCCTTTATGTCACTCACACAGACAATTCTGCCTGTTGGTAGAACTTTTTTTTTCCTGCCAGGTACAGCTGATAACACCTGAGCTCAAGCAGAGAGGAGACAGAAGGGATGACCAAAAGCCAAATAACTTGGGAAAGAATGGCCCATTTTTTCTCTAGAACACTGAGCAGCGAGGCCTTCTATTCATATTTGACTGACAGGACCTTCCAGAAGTTACAAAGATGTTATCAAATTTACGAAAAATTGGCAGGTTAGTCATTAGCTACACAAATAACGTAGTCCTAAATGCCCGTTATATATTAGATTTTGCACATATCATTTCTTCTGTCACCTGGAAGCTTTTCTTGTTCTGCCTTTATTTTATTCCATTCTCAGCAGTTCTCATCTTTCCCCCTCAATTCCCAGTCCCATTACTGAGAATTAGGGAAGATTGTCCTATATCATTACACTGCTGGGATATTTGTGGTAGTGGTGGCTATTGATGATATGATGATGTTGATGTGATGATTATGATGATTAGGAAGAAATTATAATCCTGCGGTGAAGTCAATCATGAGGGATGTAGGTTGCGGCAATCACAACAAGCACCTGGTATCTCGATTCCAGCCTGGCTCTGTGTCTCTGTGTTCACTGTGATTAGTAAATTGCATGGTGGGTATGAAGGAGCTGGACCAAATTTCTACCAACTTCATTCTCCACCTTGGAAATTTCTTATCTGAACAAATCTATGATGCTTTGTTTGTTTTCAGTGGATGAAAAACATAGATGAAGAATAATTTTGTCATACCTATGCCTAGTACAGTCCCTGAGTCATGGCTGATATACAACATAGGTTTGTTTAATAAATAGAAGAAAGGCAGAATGAACCAAAATATTGGGTTCTGAGATCTTCCCTTGGGTTTAGATTCTAATCCTTGGGAGCTTTCTGTGACCTGAATCACTTCAAGCTGCTTCTGAACTAGCTCTGAAATATACCAACTTGGATTAGTCGCCATATATTTACTGAGCACTGATATGGTTTGGCTCTGTGTCCCCACCCAAATCTCACCTCAAATTGTAATCCCTATGTGTCAAAAATGGGACCAGGTGTAGGTAATTGGATCATAGGGGCGGTTTCCCCCATGCTGTTCTTGTAATGGTGAGTGAGTTCTCACAAGATCTGATGGGTTTATAAGCATCTGGCATTTCCTCAGCTTGCACTCACTCTGTCCTGCCAAGCATCTGCTATGTGCTCAGAACAATGGGACTGAGAAACACCGAAGTGCCTCAGGCCATGGACTCTTGTAATTCCAGTGGGACAGAGCTTCTTTGTGCTCTATTTATTGACAGAACTAACTCCCTACTTCACTTGTTTTGGCACGAGCCTTGTTCGTTCCTAAATCCCTAGTGCATCAAGAATCCTATGGCTCAATAAAAGTTTGATGAGTGGATGACTGGTACTCATGAAATCATTTGTAAATACAGGTTGGGGAAAAGCCATCTGAGGGTCTAACACCAATGACTATATCTGCCGGAATTTGGGGGTGTGAGAGTTGACTTAGGCTGAGCAAAACAGCTCTGATTTTGCTTCTTCCCTGAATTGTTTTGAGACCTTAGACTATCTGTGGCTGGAATAAGCCTCCTTTCAGCATCTGTAAATGAGAGATTTGGATCATCACTTCCTTAATATCCTTTTCAGCTTAAATATACTAATATTTTAAGTCTATTAATAAGAATTTCTAGGACTCTGGGTTCAAAGATATGAAAAAAAAATGTGAGCCCTCAGGGTTGTGGCAGGATGCAGAAGACCTGAGAAGAGTCCGTGGAGCTTAGAGCTTCCTTCTGCCTTGCTTAGTGCTTATTTTTGTCCCTTGTAAAATAAACAGGAAAACCCACAGTCTACTCTGGGGTGCTATGGCAATTAATTAGTTAATGTCTGTAAGGTACAAAAGGAACAAAAAGTGCTGCATGTAAAAAAGTCACATAAATGCTAAGTGTTATTGTTTTTCATTTGAGTCTTCTCCATTCTATTTCAGCTTCATATCAGAGTAGTCATAACTGCATCAGTTGGGGCTCCTCTGGCTAATTATGCTGCCAATAAAAGGGAAAAAAATTTCCCTTTTAAATTTCCATTTTAATTTCTGTCTCTGACTCCTTCCTTTTCTCTAGCGTGTTGTTCATAGTTGCTAACTGCTCAGGGGTCAGTAAAAGTAAGCACTGCTGTTATCTCTCCACACTCATTGCAGTCTGTGAGATACCAGCACTCTCCCCACGAGACAGCAGATGGCACTTCAGTGCTTATTGGGCAAAAGCTATGGAGGATACACAAAGAAATGCCCCTTGTGGATCTCTACCCTCCAGGGGCTCTGTCTGTGGGAAAGGTAGAGGCCAGCTCCATCTCCTGCCACGGGGAGAATGTGACAAGCTTGGTAGGGGTAAGGCGGAGGGGCTGTTGATGGGCCACACAGTCAATCCTGGAGTAATCGATACCTACACAATAATGCCATGTAACAAAACAACCTCAAACTCAGTGGCTTAAAACAACACACACTTATTTAGTCTAAGAGGCTGCAGTTTGGTGATTTAGACCTGGCTCAGCTGGGTGGCTTCTTTGTTCTCAGCTGGGTGTGCTCTCATGTCTGGGGGTCAGCTGGCTATTGGCAGAGGTATGCTGTCCTTGGAAGGGATGGTTGGGGAGACTGAACTCTGCCCTACCACCCCATCATGCACTTGGCTAGTCTGGGTGTGTCCTTCCTAGGGTATTGCAGAAGTGTGAGAATGAGAGGCACATCTGCAAGGCGTCCCGAGGCCTAGATTCAGAAGTGGCACATCCTTAC
The DNA here is from genome assembly GCA_963573385.1 of Cacajao melanocephalus. Lineage (NCBI taxonomy): Eukaryota > Metazoa > Chordata > Mammalia > Primates > Pitheciidae > Cacajao > Cacajao melanocephalus. The sequence continues at coordinate 65,586 of CAUYLG010039349.1, read as the reverse complement.
TTTCGCTTATTCAAATGGCCAAAGAACGTCACAGGGTTGAGCCCACATTTGGGAGGGGGCAGGGAGCAGAATGTACATGGCAAAAGGTGGATACGGGAAGGGGTGAGGGATTGGGGCTATTAATGCAATCGACCTGCCACAACATGCCTTAGCTCTAGCCTATCTAAATCTCTGGGGTCGGGACATTTGCATCTTTGACCAGTTCTTTAGGTTATTCTGATGCTCAGTGAAGGTTGAAAGCAACTGGACATGCGCAAAGAGCAGGAGAGGCTTGGAGGAGACATGGGATTACTGGCAGCCTTGCCCCAGTGCTTCTCACCCTCAACCTTCCTCTCGCCTTGGTTGACAATTCAAGTGGACTTAATGACTTCTTTAGTTACTCTGGGTAGTACAAGGTCCTCTGGTGTTAGTAATTCAATGTTCACTTCCTATGGAGGAGTCAAAACTTTGAACTCAGTTTAATGTGATATATCCCCCATTTTGCATTTTCTGTTCTGCCAGCTAAGGGCTGCTGAGGAGAAGGAAGGAAAAGGAATGTGGATGGTTTCTTCTTGTCCCCTGTGACTTCACTGTCCACCCTTCCTACCCCTAATTTGTTAATCAGTTTCTGTAGGTCTAGGGTTTAAAGAAGGGAGAAGAGGTGAGGAGCACAGAAGCATTTTTACTTGATGGGCACTGGTGCAGACTGGCTGACATTCTTTTTGACTCTCTCTTGGGGTTCTACAGACATCCTGTGTTAGGTTGGGTGCAAAGTGCTGGGGGAAATCTGGATGGGGAAGGAGAGGAAGCCAAGCAAGGGTGTGGTTTCAGGCAAAATCCCATGGAGATTGAGTGGATTACAAAGGGGCACTCTGGAGTATAAATCACACCCCAGAGTTTGTCCCGATTTAAGGCAAAGAAGCTGGGCTTTCACACGCCACCACCTATCCCATGAGGCACCGGCTAGGAGTCATAATGGGAGTGGAATATGCAGGGACCTAAATTCCCAGAGGCTTTCGGCAATTTCCTCCTGCAGGGAAAGCAGCTTCAATTTGAGGGCAACCCTCCAAAGAGAGTTGCAGATGCAGGCTGTTAGAAGCAAAAGCACATAGAGGCTGAGAAATAAATGGACAAAAATGGTAAAGGGAATCCAAGGAATATGGTGATGTGCTGACAGCATCTCTCACACCCTCCCAACCTCTGCTCTGAGGCTCTCTCACTTGCACTCCTGTAATGCAGATGACGGACACTCACTCAGCTCTGAGCCTTCTCCTTCCTGCAGCACCCAGGCATCTGGCAACCTCAAGCTTTTCTCTGCTGTGGTCTACTTATTCCTTTCAAGTCTCTCTCCTAGTTGTGATGAAATGACCTATGATTATTTTCTCTTTCTTACAAAGAGTTCCCCAGGAGACACCAATGAATTCCTTATTCTGGCATTTCTGGGAATGCAAGCCCTGCTACCCAGCTTCCTCCCCTCTGGCTTGGCTGTCAGCTGCTAGTCTTGGATTATTCAAGGAGGAGTCAGAAATCCACCGTGACCCCAAACAGTGGAGGACATACCTCAATAAGTCATAGCACAGCTCTCTCCAAAGGAATTCTCAAAAATCCCCTTCCAATTATTCAACTATGGAAAAAGTCCAGCCTTTATAAGTGGACTTGACAGTCTTGTGATTTTTGGGGAAGAGCCATTTCCTTTTAAATTACAGAAGTGTCTGCCACCTCCTTTGGAAGGTACCTGAGGGTAAACTTCTGTTTCTTATACCCTGTTACACTTATTTCATTTGACCTTCTGTAGGAAGGATGTTTGGTTGAATCCACAAACACGCATAGAGGTTTGTGTTCTGGGCCCCAGGGAAGCTGGAAGTATCAGAGCTGGGGCCTCCTAGGGAGTCTAGGAGCTCTTAGTCTAGTAGGGAAAGGGAGCACTGGACACATTGCCTTCCCCTCAGTTAACCAGCTTAGACCCGCCAATCTGACAGGAAACGATTTGAATCCATGGCAGAGCCCGAGACCTTTACATTTCTTTCTTTTTTGAAGGGGAAAGTGGGCACACCTCAGAAATTTTCTCAGTAACTGAATGAGAGAAGTAGGACCATCAGGTTTTGAAGCGAGTGTTATTTTTCTCTCTTAGAGGTCAAGAAATTAAAAGAAAGCCCCGGCATCTTTACAGGGCAAGCACAGAGGAGTCCAAAGGTTCATCAGAAAGGAAATTGGCGGCTCTGTCAGCACAACCCCCTGCCAGGCTCACGTGAGCTGAGGTCTGCAGAAGGAACAGGCAAGTTTCCTCCATCGTGCTGCAGTTTAAAAGTGGGGTAGGTGGAGGCTTGCAGGAGCTTTGACAGGCGCTCAGTCTGTTGTTCAGGAAAACCTGAGGGTTTGTATCCTCCACAGCATGGTGACCCTTAGCAACCATCACTAGGTTGCTCCTGGTTCTCCGTTTCTGTCTGGAGCTGACTGAGTTTCTGCTTTGGGGTTTTGTGTTGTGCCTCAGAATTGCAGGGGGTAGGTGGTATAGGTCACTTTGGAGCCTCAAAGTGCTGATGTCAGTTCAGGCTCTGCCACTTTCAAGGTCTGTATTTCTGGATATGTCTGTCAGCCTTTCTAAACCCTTAGTTTCCTTGTCTGTAAAATGGGGCAACTATGCCTACCTTTCAGGATTGTAGTGAAGATGAAATGAGCTGTCATGTGGGTAAAGCCCCTGGGACATGGTAGAGGCTTGTTCATTGTCCTTTTTTACTCTCTTTCCTTGCTGTTGGAATATTGTGGGGTTTGGAAAGAGAGGTAAGAATGATGTTCTTCCCCTCTAGAGCAGCCACAACCTGTGTTCTGGGAGCAGGGAGACTCAGCTGTGAAAAAGCCAGCCTCATTTTGGTAGTGTGGAATGGTCCTAGGATGCCTGAATTCTGTGGCAGGAGAGACCTGCAATGCTCATGCTGCAGTGCCCCAGGTTGAGCAAATTGGGTAAAGGAGACCAAGAAAGCTGAAATGACTTGCCCAGGTCCACAAAACCAGTGAGTGGCAGAGCTGGGGTCAACCCTTTGTTCTATGTCCCTGCATTGGCCCAGCTGCCCAGCCACCATGCCTTAGGAGAACAGAGCATGTCCTTGTGAAGTAACTCCTGGCTCCAGGATGCACAGATGGGACCTCACTCTTTACCCCATGAAGTCTTCTGTTACATGGGGGGCAGTGGTCAATTTCCAAGCCAGGTAGATCAGCATGTTTCTTACTCCAGGAAGGTTTCCAGACCTCCTAATATCAAGGCAGGTGGCCCTGCTGGTGTCGCCTGGGATTCCTGCACCCAATTTGTATGTTTATTTTTGCACTCCCTGCCCTAGACTATGAAGACATGATCTAGCATTTCTTCTTCCTCGTTGTGCATCCAGGGCCTCCTGTATGCCCTAGCACTGAGTAGACCTCAATAACTGTGTGTATAGGTGAATGCTGTTGTTTCCCCTCAGGTATTTAAGGCCCCAGTTTGAGTATGAGTCCACAAGGCACTGCCCTCCACCCAGGAATGACCTCCTAGCCTCCTGTGGAAGCACCAGGGCACTGGGGACAGGACTCTAATGGCTTTTGGCCTAAGCTAGTAAAGACTCATAGCTTCTCTCACCTGGTTTCTTTCTACCCCTGAAACTTGGAGAATGACTCGAGTAGATGTAAAATGTACTTACCAAGACAGACATTCAATATCTGGACTTGCAAGCCTACTGGAAACTCTCCAAGTGGCCCTCATTGGGCTGCCTCACATAGACCCATCCACCCTGATCAGTTAGCATGCTGGCAGTGAATGCCCACTGCGTGTTGCCCTGGTGGCTTTGCCTCTGTGTAGGAAGGGGGATGAGCTAGCTACGCAGAGCTCAGTCAGCATTAGCTTTCTCAGACATGGGGGAGGGTCTCAGGGGACTGGTGACTCACTTAGAACAGGCTTCATTGCACAGAGTGCCCTGTCCCTGTGTTAAGCAGAGCAGGAAGCTTTAACTGGATCATTGCATCTTTCCCCAGGAGGCATCTAGCAAAGGTGGGAGGTGAGTGACATGGATGGGCTATAGCGATTCTGTAGAAAATGGCAAAGAGAGACAGCTCCAAGATGGATTATGAGGGGAAAAGTCTTTAGGGTTCACTGCACTTGTTGGGGGTTGGAGTAAGCATTGGGGAGGGCAGAGGAGAGAGAGGAATAAGATGCTCTGGGGAGGAACAGAGAGGCTGAGATGTAGTGACTAAAGTCTAATTGTTTCGTGGCTTTTTCTTAAAACCACATTTTATTTGAAACTCACAAACTTCTGCTTCTAATTGTTTCATTGGTTATATTTGTCCTTGCTGCAAAATTTTGCAAATGAGACTAAATTCTCTGTAATGATATTTCTTTGTTGCTGTGATCATGCTTTTACTCAGCGTAACAAATAGGCAGCTTGTTCAGAGTGAGGGTGGCTGCTGGGCTTCTGAAAACCTGGGAAATTCAGGAAGGAGAGTACACGACTTCAGCAAAACCTTAGCACTGCACAGTTCAGGGCAATGCTTGCCTCTTAGTCTAAGATCCTCCTTTCCCTCTCTCTCTCTCTCCTTCCTTCCTTTTTTCCTTCCTTCCTTCCGTGATTCCCTCCCTCTTTCTCTCTCTCTCTCTCCCTTCCTCCTTTCCTTATTCATTCATCAAACATTTATTGAGAGTCTACTATGTATCAGCTGGGATACAGTGATAAATAAGACAAATATAGTTCCTATCTATCTAGCATAGATAGGTAAAGCTGAGTCATTGCATTCATTTATTTGTTCAATAAACATTCATAGAGTACCTAATATTTGATTATCTCTCTGCTAGGTATCAGGAATGCATGGATGAACAAGAGGGAACCACAAATTCCCTTTGCCTTTGTGCAGGTTATAATCTGGGTGTGATGAGATGTTAAGCAAGGAGGTTGATAAAATAAAAATATAATGACATAGTTTGAAGTTTGCATAGTGGCCCATCCACATGGTCATCTTTCCTTCATTGGCTCAAGTTTCACAAATATGTTCAACCTGCAGCTGTGGAAATGCACACTTACACATTAGAATAATTGTGGATATGTGCTTGTAACACGGAGAATGTGTGTTTTCTTCCTCATTTATTCTCAAGAGGGAGTGGCTTCCTGGGAGGGAGCATAAGATCTCAAGTTAATGTCTTACTCCCTTTATGGTCATTCTTCCTTATCACAAAGAAGACCCAAAGGGTTAGTGAGGCCCTGCAAAACTGTGTTGCTGGAAAACCAAAACCATCTGGGGAAATAGTGAAGTGTAGCCTCAGTTGGGACTCTTATTCTTATTGATGTCAGTGGTTTTATTATATTCCCAGTGGCTCTAGTTGTAACTAGAAACCTAAGCCCTACACCTGCTGGGACAGTGTTCTGACATTTTATGTCAGAGGTAAGGTAGAAAGAGACACATGCATGATTGGTTTTTACAATAATGTGTCTGTAGCACAATGATTTAAACACAAGAGGCAAACACCAAACACTCTTCCCAAACACCCTGTAGTAAGAAATAGAAGTCCCCTAAGCCCTCATTCTCATATCTACCCCTCACAATCCTATCACACCAGACAGAGCAAATCATAGACACCCCAAAGACACTGACTAATTTCTATCTACAGGTCTTTAGACAAACCCCTTCTCCTCTCATCCTCTGTAAATAATGCTGATCTCACAGGGTTTTATGGGCATTTAATGATACATACCTCATAAAAAGTATTTTATAATCAGTAAACACCACATTTATTACTGTTATTGGGTTATAGGAGTAATGTGGTCCTTGGTTCTCACGTTTGCAAATATAGAACCCTTAGGGGATTTGTGGCAGATGACCGTTTCCAAAAATGGCCACAATAGCATCCCCCATCTCACATCTTCAATGTGCCCTTGCCGTGCCTTTCTCAAGAGAGAATTTTCTTCATCTCCTTGACTCTGAGTTGACCGCACACTGCTTTGACTGACAGCACAGTGACCTTGTGTTAGATCTGGGGTGGAGCCCTTAGCCAGCCTAATAATTTCTGCTTCCTGCCTCTTGGAGCCAGCTGCCATATAAGAAGTATGAATCTCCTGAGACCGCCAGATGATATGCCATGTGGAGAGGAAAAAAGGCCAAGGAGCAAAAGGCATACCAGACATGGGTGAAGAAGCCATCTTGGAAGTGGATTTTCTAGCCCTAGATTCCCAAATTCCCAGCTGAAATCCAGAAACCCCAACCCACTGAATTGTGGAAAAATAAAATAAATGTGTGAACACACTAAGTTTTGAGGCTACTTGGTTACCCAGCAATAGAAAACTAGACAGTCACTTTTTTTCCTCTTCTGGGTTTGTGTATCTTTCTCCCAAGGACTTGCTAATTGTGTTGAATTAAGAAAAGCCACAGACCTTCCCAGCCCAGGGGGTCTGGTGTTCAAACCTTGACTCGGTCATCTTTTAGCTATGTGTTCACATAACGCTTTGAACTTCATTCAGCTTTTTAATCTATGATAGGGCCTTATAAGGTCTCCTAAAGATGTGGGGAGGCCACAGCTAGCCAGTCCATTGAAAGTACTTTGTAGCATTGTTTGGTCCTAAGTATGCGGTCAGGCATATGTTGTGAATAAAAGAACCCACTGAGGTTCTGTGGGACACCTGCTGGTCAGTTCCACATCGCTGGTGCAGTTGGTTCCCCTTTGCACTTGTTTGACACATTCTGGGCCTACTTTTGAGATGGGATGGGGCAAAGGCTGCATGGGACTTCCCAGTGTGGAGGCTTCAGATGCAGCTCATGAGTGCTGAGTACTTAGTGCATGCGCCAGGCCTGTCTGTAATTTCTGTACTACTTCTTTAATAGCAAGCTCTTAATACTTATTTCTATTTCACAGCTGAGAAAACCGAGACTCAGAGAAGCTGATGTTGCTTGCATAAAAATCTACGCTAGTAATGACAGAAGTAGGACAAGAAGGCAGATTCCTAGTCACCAAGTCCAGTACGATTTGGGGCAATCACTGAGAATTTTAGACTTCAGCATAAGGTAAAGAAGATAAGAAAGTATCCAAGAGGCATAAAATTTTAATCTGAAAGCATTGCAATATGATGACTCCTTGAACGACATAAGAAATTTGGAGTTCCTTTAAAGCTGCAAACACCAGAAGTTTACTCCTTCCAACTCGTCGTTCTTGGCAAAGTAGGCATAAATGGCACCTTATTCCTTCCGTTTCCAGTTGGAGATTCTTCTGTTTTGAGCATGTGTGTTCCTCTTTTCTGGAAGTTTTTCTTGACAGAAGCAGAGAGGTTTTTGACAAACAACTTTAATATTCTTTGTGTCTGTGTGGCTGGCTCTAATAACCCTGTAAGCTTACAAGGTCACTGTTAAGATTAAATCTGAGTCATCGGAGGCAGATGTTGACACATCATTATTTAAATCCTGAGCTGCCGAAGGACTCTCATCCCCATGAGCTATGATTCACTGTCCAAACGAACACCCCAAATTCCACATAGGTGGCTGAGCAGAGACTCTGGACTCCATTAGGGAAAAAAGTTTGCCTTTGTGTGGTGAGAAAGCCCTACTTTCTGTTGCAGAAGAAGCGTGGCCTGCAGGGAGAATGAGTGTTTCAGAAGACCTGGGCTCCTGTCTCATCTCTTGCTCTGGACTTTATTTTATTACCTGCTCTTCATAAACTTTCCCATACTTTGCACTTGCATGTTTATTTATATGTTATTGTTTTTAAATTTTTTGTTGAAGTATACTTTTTAAAGTAAAATGTGTTATGTGTCCAGCTTGATGAAATTTTGCAAATGTGTACTCTAAGTCAGCACCATGCATATGACAACAGGGAACATTTTCACCACCCCAGAAGTTTCCCTTGTGCCCCTTCCCAATCAATAACCCTTCAAAGTAACCGCTGTTCTGAATTTTGATGCCATGGATCAATCTCCTCAGTTCTAGGATTTCACGTAGAAGTCAAATGGCACATACTCTTTTGTATCTGGCTCTTTTGCTCAGAAAAATACCTGTGAGATTTATCTGTGGTGTTGTGGGTATCAGTGATTTGTTCCTTTTTATGGCTGAATACTATCCCATTGTATGACTATACCAAAATTTGTTTATTCATTCCTTTGGTCATGGATACCTGGTTTGTTTTCAAACTTTGGCTATTATGAATGAAGCTGCTATACCTATTCTAGTATACATCTGTATGTAGACATATGTTGTCATTTCTTTTGAGTAAATACCTAGAAATGGGATTGCTGAGTCATAGAAAAGGCTGGTGTATGTTCGACTTTATCAGAAACCATCAAATAGGTCTTTCCAACACTTAATGTTTTCAGACTTTTAAAATCTTAGCCCTTCTGGAGGGTGTCTACTGGTATCTCAATTTGATTTTCACTTTTCTGATGAATATTGATGCTGAGCACCTGTACTTATGCTTATTGACCATTTATATATATTTTATTTTTGTGAAGTGTCTGTGTAAATATTTTGCCCATTAAAAATGGATTTTAATGGTAGAATAGGGAATAGATTGGTAGAATAGGTAGAATAGGATTTTCATGGTAGAACAGGATTTTAATTAGGGAATAGATTGCAGAATGAAGACAGAAAACCCACAAGAGAGAGTCCTCAAGAGCAGCAGTAAAAACAGTGAATGCAGTTGTCACCTTCTACCCTGTTTCCAACCCGTAATTGAGTGGAAGCCTTGAAGGATGCAATCACTTGGCTTATTTAGAACAAAGAGATGCACACACATACACACACACACACACACACACACACACACATACACACAGAGAGCGAGAGAGAGAGAGAGACAGAGAGAGAGAGTGGGAGCTCAGGAAATATGAAAAGGTGTCATGGCCACACACTACTAGCACCATTGGTGCAGAAAAAGGGTTTATTGGGGAAAAATTCTTAAGTAGCAGAGTACAAGTTTGAAGAAGCTCTGAACTCTCATATTCCCGTAGCTTGGGCCAGGTCTAGGGGTGTGCAGCTCTGTGACCAAATTTCCAGAAAAGAGGAGCTCCACCTCCGTCAGGCTCCTTGTATTTATAGGTTTGGGGCAGGAAGAATATCTATGCAGCTACATAGTGATGGGAGCTTCTTGGTATCCTTAGGAAGAAGGAGACTTGGATCCCAGCAATTGGGTTGGTTTTCACCTATGCTTTTGTTGAGATAACTCAGATCTGGTGACCTTGCTCTTTGCTAAGCCACTAAATACGGGGGAGAAAACAAACCTTCAGAATTGTCTGGATTTGTCATTCAGCAGGACAGTTTTAATTAACGTAATCTCTCTGAGTCTCTGTTTTACCACCCATAAGATGGGGATAATACTATCTAGTATCTTGAAGAACTATTTGAAGATCAGAAGTAATCATGTAAAATACCAAACACATTGCCTAGGATCAAGTAAGAGCCCGACAAATATCAGTTTTCTTTATTTCAAGGAGAGAAAATTGAAATACTTGTTATCAATGTGAAACTTTTACACATATGGGAAATTTGGCTGGTTAGCTGATACCAGCTCTATGCATGGCAGAGGCATTTGCTCTCACTTGACATCACACTTTCCAATCTAAAACCTGGAATGAGGCTCTTATGATAATGGCCTCTGGGGATTATAATTAGCATGTGACAAGGGCACATTTTCCTGATTTGCTGTGCAGGGTTTACATATCTGAGACTTTAGAGGTATAGTTGCTGGACAGTGGGGGAAGTAGCAATTGGATTGAAGCTGTATATTCCAGCACCCAAGCAATGGACTTCTGGATGCATTTAGAGCTCATGTGGCCTAATTAGTGGAGGTGTACCATGAAATACCATATTTTCATAATGGAAGCATAAAAGTATTAGAAAAAAATCAAAAGCTTTCCATATATAATTCTCTTAATAAAATCTCTGATTGTTTATTAAGGGATGTGGGTTGCTATGGTGACATAAAGGAGCAGAATTTGAAGAGGATTAGAATAGACATTCTAATAGGGCCAGGCGTAACTGATATACACTTAGAAAAAACATTGCTTTTTAGAAACAGGCTTGAGATATTGTGTAGAGTGTTCTATGTATCAACAAAACTTCCTGAGTTTCTGTGTCAGACCATCCTATTTTTTAATGGGTTGCCCATTTAATCCCTCATTGCATTTTATTTCTCAGTTATAGTTGAGCTTGTTTATGTCTTCATTCATTCATTCATCAACAAATAGATTTTGATAGCATATATCTGCCCATTCTGAGGGATATTCAAATAAGTAAACATTTGGTCTCTTAGAGTGATTTTCAGAGACCGGCAGCATATTTCTGTCACTGGCTGACTTTCCTCATTGAATTAGTCTGCATTCAATCATTGTGTTCAGTGACTTCAATAATGGGGATATTTAATATAAAGAATTATTATGCTATGATAGGATAGTGTATGTAAAGATGGAAAAAGAAGACCACAATGTATCCAGGGAAGGACAAGTGTGAAGGGTAGTATTCAGACCTCATTAAAGAAGATCTTCAATTACAGAGTCCTGGATAATGTGGTTTGCTGGGTGGCAGTGGCCAGAGCTAGTCTACATAACTGGGCAAACAGCAACAACCTTATGGGGCACAGGTGAGCTGAGGCTGAGAGGTGTGCAGCGGGACTTAGTAGGGGTGCCACTATAGGAACAAGGCCCAGACTGTGCAGTGACTGACTGGACTGCAGCAAGGTGGTCACTGGGCCTGGGCCAAGGCTGCAAGATTTCTGAAGATTGCTGTGGGCGGCACAGCTGGGGCAGAGCACCTCTGGACCATGACCCCATCCACATGCTTTGCTGACACAACAAGCAGCTGAAGCTAGACAAAGCAAAACAGCAAGTGGAATCAGAAAGAGAAGCCCCTTCCTTCTGCAATGTCCTGCCATCACCCTCTACTGACAAACCTTAACATGTGCTTACCATAAAGGAGAAATGCTGAGAGTCCGGTTCATTATTACAGAGCAGGCATTGAAGGGTGAGTTTGGAGCTTCAAAGCAGTACATCAATAAGTGGCTGTCCTGGTTGTGGTTTATCTTGTGAAATTACTGTAACATATTTGACTTCCATTCTCGTCCCCAAAGGGGCTTCATTGACTGTGAAGCTAGGAGGTGGTTCAAGGGGGTTCTAAGAGCAAACTCTTTAGAGAGAATGACACCCTGTGGGTCATCTGCCCAGAAGGAAGGCCTGGAATGCAAGCCTAGGCTGGTAGCAGTCATTGGAACTCAGTTTTTTTCCTGCTGAAAGGTAGTTTATATTCATTTGATTTACAGACTTGGAATCCCAAGGACACGGATTTGAGTCTCACCTTGTCTACTTGCCAGCTGTGAGTTCAGATAACAGTGTATGCCTAAGGGTCTTCCAGGATTCAGCTCCAAAGTTACAGACTTCCCGGTCATGTCATAGGTTTAGCCACTATTCCCTAAATCAGAAGTCAACACATTTTTCCCAGAAAGGGCCAGATAGCAAATATTTTAGGCTTTGCGGTCCATATGGTCTCTGTTGTGACTACTCAACTCCCCTCTTTGTGGCACAAAGGTGTCCAATGACAATGAGCAAATGAATGAGTTTGACTCTGTGTGGGGAGGTCCAGTATTGGACCTAACTGCAGGGACCAGTGTGTACCTAGGGGCACCCTGGCTCTTCAGCTAGACTGGCCTCTCCCTTTTCAGAGGAAATTTTATCTCAGGTTTCATTGACCTGCCCTGTTGTGAGCCTTGGTTGGAGTCCCTGAAGACATCCCAATAAACTGCCTTATCTTTAAATCTAGAGGATCCAGGGTTGGGGATCTTGACTGCTTCCTCTCTAGAATGTTTCAGGCTTTTTACTAGGTTGGTGCAACAGTTACTGTGGTTTTGCCAGTGAAAGTAATGACAAACACCACAATTATCTGTGCGCTAACCTAATATTTGAACTTGGTCTTTAGGGTCCGGCTCTATAAACCCAGTAAAGTGGTAGCTTTTGCTAAGTTGCTAAAAAGCAAGGTGTTGTTACCTCCTGCCAAGGGGTCTGTGGGACAAAGAAGATCTGCTTCCTTGTTTAAGCAGTGACAATACAGCTTCAACCATACCTGGCCTTATGGCTGCCATAGCTACTAAAGATAAAACATTGTCACCGTAGGCAAAGAGTCATCTGTCGTTGTCACCTGTGCATTTTCTTAGGTCAGAGAAGATAGCTAATTTGAACATTTTAAGGAATTTTAAATTTTAATGGAAGGTAGGAGCCAATAAAGTGAAACATTAAATGAATCACCTAGTGGGAGAGGGTGAAGCTTCCCAGGCAGCATGTGTCAACATGTCTCATTTCTGGGGTGGTTTGTGAGCTTGGTAGCTAGTCACCCACCCCACCAGCTCATATGACAAGGTAGCCAAAGCATTCTTGCCTTTTCCTGTGCCTTTTTTTTTTTTTTTTTTTGGTTCTATTTAAATTCTGGGGCAAAAGGGTTGATGCCAAGATACTTATGCCCTTTTGATAACTGCTGCTTAAGCTGCTTCTTGACAGACAAATTCTAATTAAACAAGTATAATAAGTTGCAGAAACACAACGGCTCTCGGCACTTTTCCTATGGCATGTCACGTCTGAAAAAGCCACATCCTGTAACTTGCAGATACATTTTTAGGAACTGCCTCTGTAAAGTTGCTTTGGCTGTTTCTCCAGAGATTTTGGTTAGGTTAACACCTCTTCCTTTTTTTTTTGTGAAAAACTAATTTTAGGCAGCAAATTAATTGTAGGGAAGTTCAGGTCAAAGAGATTTGTATTTCTGTGCAGTAAATTCTGCCCTTGTCTTATGAATGTTACAACAGCCAATTAAGTGGCTGAGCTGGGATTTGAACTCTGGTCTTTCTGTTACCATACACTCCAGGAAATAAAATGAAAATGAAAAGCAACAGAAACAACAACAAAAATAAACCAAGTAGTCTGCTGCTTCATTTTGGATATAAGATATAACTTGGATTTGAGGAAAGGAGGGTCATTATAGTGGTGATATTCAGTAAACCATTGGAAACGTGGGCCTGGAACTTGGGTGACAAGTGCCGAGCAGAGATTTCAGTGTGAAAGTCTCCTGTTTAGGGCTTCATTCATTCATTCATCCAATACCCTTTGTTTAACCTCATTAAATGACATTTTTACAGGTTGTAGTGGAAGAAGCACTAAAGTGGAATCCCTCCCTCCTTCCCTTCCCTTTCTTCCCTTTCTTCCCTCCCTTCCCTCCTTTTCTCCTTCCCTCCTTCTCCTCCTTCCCTCCCTTTCCCCTTCCCCCTTCCTTCCTTCCCCATTTTCTCCCTCCCTCCCTCCCTCCCTCCCTCCCTCCCTCTTTCCTTCCTTCCTTCCTTCCTTCCTTCCTTCCTTCCTTCCTTCCTTCCCTCCTTCCTTCTCTTCCTCCCTTTCCTTCTTTCCATCTTCTTACCCAGGCTGGAGTGCAGTGGCATGAATTATCACAGCTGATTTCATGCTTGAACTCCTGGGCTCAGGCAATCCTCCTGCCTCAGCCTCCCGAGTAGCTGGGACTACAGGTCCACACCACCATGCCTGGCTAAGCTAAGCTTTCTATACTGAGTTTCGCCTTTACACTTGCTGTGTGCCTTTGGGCAAGTCATTTAACCCATCTGACTATGGAAAGACTATGAATTTGGAGGGAATGGTAAGCATTTAGGCTAACCTGTGCTTGTCCACATGATGGGCATGGGTTGCCAAGACAGAATGTGGAAGCAGCTCAGGTCTCTTGAGGCCCAGTCTCAATGCTTCTTCTGTCATATTCCATTGATCAAAGCAAGTTACAAGGACAGCCCAAAGGGAGGAGCTGCAAAATAACATTGTGAAGGAAGGAGAGAGGAGAATTATTGCAAACCATCTACACCGAGCTAATTTTCATCCTGGAATTTTCATGGAAAATGAGCCGTTAATATAATGTGGTGATTTGGGCATGTGATGTTCCCATGTGTGACGTTAGCCAGGAGGATGGGCAGGCCAAGAAAGCAGAGGAAACCCTGGACAAGGAATCAAAACTTTTCAGCTGCATGGCCTTGGACAAAACACTTAGATTGTTAGAAGCTTAATTTTTGGGTCCTAAGGTTCTAAAAACCTTTATTAAGCCTGTTCTATTCTAGGGACTAGAGCCACAGATAGAAAAAAAAGAGAGATTCTTGTGAGTTTCTGTGTGTGTTTATCAGTGATTTTGGGAGTGACAGCAGATGTTAGTGCCAGCCAGTTTTGGCAATAAAGGGTTACCTTGTTTAAAAGACACTGGGCCGTTGCTTGCTGTTCAGGTCAGCTTTAAGCCTGGCTTGCTGGACCGCTGTTTCGTTGAGGGAGCAGTAATGGCAGATGAACATTTCCATCTTGCAGTCTGAGGGACACATTTCCCCATGGGAAATCTTCTCTTGTTAGCTTAACTTTTGAATTGCTCGACCCCTTTGGGGGTTGGTAAAGGCTTCAAGTGCATCTATATTCTGCTCAGTTATTCTGGTTGGTTTTCAACTTTGTTTTCCAGTTGTGAAAAACATATGTACTTATGGTAGTAATTGGGAATTTAATCATTTTTAATGTTTCTTGTGGTGTTTGGGAAATCCACTGAGAAGGATATATATTTTTTCAGTATTTCCTCTTTCTGTGCTAAAACGCTGCTAAAACTATTCATACATTTTATTTTTTTTCTTTTCTTTCTTTCCTTCCTTCCTTCCTTCCTCCTTCTTCCCTCCCTCCCTCCCTTCCTTCCTTCCATGCTTCCATCCTTCCTTCTTCTCTGTCACAAGGCAGGCTAACTTTGAAGTCAGGATTCCTTTTTGGAAAGTACTTGTATTGGTTCTTTATTTTCTCCTTTTGATTTTATTGTTGTAGTGCCCTTTATTATTTTTTCCAAGTCATTTTAGAAATAAAAAAAGACATGTAGAAAAAGAAAACAACAACAACAACAACCCACAAACCACCAGAGTCAGAGATTCAAACGATCTGAGTTTTCCCCCCATGAGAATTGTTCTTGTGGCTGTAGCAAGATGCTTGTGTTTTTTACTGGATGTTATTTGATTATTGGGTCATCAAAACTTTACCAGCCCTATTGCACTGACTCTCCAAAGCTTCAGAATGACAGAAGAATCGCGAGTAGTGCTTTTATCATGTCATATGAGCTCCAACTTCATCTCCGAGTGAAGCAGGGCAGTGGAGTAGAAAGTTTTTGGAAGGAGCATAAAGACATCAGGGTACCGGACCCAACATCACAATCAAAGAGGCAGTGGGCCTTGAGAAGCCTCCTCCACCTCTCTGGGTGTTCTCTGTTCACCTTATGATAAGCCTTCTTACTTAATTACTGAAACGTGTTTTTATTTTAAGATCTCAAAGGAAATCTCTCATTCTTGCTTCATGGATGTTAGTTAAGAAGCATCGAAGGATTCTGTGGGCTCTTGTAATTACATAGCTATCTATATTAGGGTTTTGGAAAAACTGAAAATAATTTATGTCCTCTCCCACCAGCAATCACAATTCTTCCTTTGCCTAACCTCTAGGTAATGGGATCCCAAATTGGGAACTGCTGAGGGCTTGCCCAGCTTTGACTTATCATGATTTTTAGTTACAAAGCGTGACTCTGAAGATTGTTAGAGTTTGATCTTGCAGACCTAGCGAAAGCTCCGGAGTGCAGAGAGGTGAGAGAGGGGAGGTTAGGGTTGTCTATCAACCTTAGCAGTTTTTAAACACTAGCCTCTACCTGTTAGATGAGCCTGAACATGTTTGTCATAGTAGTAAATTAATTTCAATCCAGGTCCAAGTTCTCTGACTTGCATGTCGGAGACCCAAGTGGCACCACCCAATCTAGGGATGCTGTCTGAATTTTGGGATGCAACAACAACTCATCTCCACTCCTCAGTCTATTTTTTGATCCCATCCTAAACACGAGTGGCAAATGGAGTCTCAGAGGCATGGAATACAGAAATAAGTCAATGAATTACAGTTTCTTTTAGCTGTTTGGAGTTGAGGGAGCACCATTAACACACTTTCTCGGAGAATTCCAAAAGGTGAGTGTGGGCAGGACCTGCTTTCTGTGATTAGACATCACACCCTCCTCACATTATGGATGCTTGGGGTGCCTGGGCTTGTCCATGAGTTACTGTGATGGAGGGAGGTCAGTGTATGTGCCAGAAACTGCAGGAGGCGTAAAGTCAGATGCTTTTGCCCTTATCACTGCTACAACTTGGCCAACATTTACTAAGTAACTTCCTAGGTGCCAGGCAATGTGTATTTACATTTATCAGTTTCACTTAATATTGAAAACAGTCATTTGCTATAGGCAATATTATTACTCTTATTTGGTCAACGTGAAAATTGAGGTAATAGGGTTCTTTTGCCTTCCTCACCTGGCTGATAAGTGGTAGAAATGTGATTGAAGTGAGCCAGCTGGCCTCCAGAGTCGGTCTCTTAGATCTTGTGCTGGGCTAACTCCATAAGACACCCGGCCATTGTGTTTAACCCCAAGATCACAAGGATTAAACATTTCCAACTAGTCTGTATTTCTGCCCCTAGTCTAAGCCCCTTTCAGGCGGTTTTGGTCAGAGCTGCAGATATAGTAGGTCAGGAATGCTGCAGAAGCTTTGAGAGTAGAATCTTAGGGATTCCACCAAGGGTGTTATATTGGAGTGTACGTATAGCAGCAGTTCCCTTGCTTTACCCACAGAACCTCCATGTTCTGCTTCTCTCCAGTCTCCAGCTTAATATTATAACAATCTTCCTTTGTACTTTTTATTTTATCAATGTCAAAAACTTGTAGCTCCAGGAATACACCGTGCCCTCTGCTGCCTGGGATGCTGGCCTCCTTCACCATCCTTCACATGGTGATGTTCTCTGTCTCTCCAGGCTGGACCAGACACCCTTCTTGGGCACTCTCTTGACATTTTTCCAGATTTTGTCCTGGTTCCCTGGAAGTCCTTACTCTCAATCTAAAATGACAAACAGTGGGTATTTACCATAGTGAATCAAAATAATTTTTTCATGTCTGTTTCCTATAGTTCTCTAGAATAAGGACTGGATACTATTCATCTAGTATCTCCAGATCCCAGTTTAGAGAAAAACTTTGACAGATGTTTGGCATTTTGCCAGTCCAAAACAAACCTGGGGAATGTGCACTTTTCCTAGGTAATAGTTAGCTTTCATTGCTTTATTTGGTCGAACCATATGAAATTGCTATTTTTGTAAGTCAAAATTTCTTGAATACCAGCATCTCCAATGTACGTATTTTTGTTTCTCATGAGCCTTTCACTCTGTTCCCCCTCTTCTGCTTACACACACGCCAAGAGTCCCCCTGTTTTACAGATGTCCTTCCTTTGTTCTGGCTCTTCCTTCTCTTGAGCCCTAAACTTGTTGAATGAGCTGTCTACATTTCCTGCTTCCTTGTTCACACCGCCATTCATGCTTCAATACTTTGCCATCTGACCATCCTTTTCTCTACTCTCCTGAAGCTGCTTCTGTTGTTTTTAAGCAGTCCTATAATTGCATCACCTAAATGCTGTTCTTTATCCCTGCTGACCTTCCTGCATCATGAAATGCTGTGGTGACGCTTTTTTGAAACCTTCACCTTCTTTGACTAGCATGACGGAAAACACTCCTGGCTCTGCCTCTCCTCACCGCATAGTTGGCTATTCTCCCCACACATGTCTCTAAATATTCATTTTCCTCTAAGTCCTGCCCATGGATATCCTCTTCTCTTTTCTCTTCTCCCTTGAGAACCTATGCACCTCCACAGATTCATCTGCTATTCATGACAGGTGATTCATAATTCAACATATCCAACACTAACATGGACTCCAGAGTTTCTCTGGTCTTTATGCATCAATATAACCCAAACCAAGGCCGTCATCTTTCTTCTCAAATCATCTTCTCCACCTGGAAGTCACTGTTTCTGTTATTTCTTCCTCAAATAGTCATTTTCAATGTTTCTTCCCTCAGCTCACCTCAGTAGAATTCCACCATTCTTTCCCACTGTCTAAACCCTCACCCATGGCTGTTTCTTTCAGCAGTTTAACTTTTCTCTACCCTTTCACCAGCACCACACACTCACGTTATTGAAGACAGTCATTAGTGAACCTGATTTCATCGTTTTGTATTTTTCATAGAGACTAGCACAGTGCCCACGTTAAATGCACATATATTGAGTTCAACACACATATATTGAGTTAAAGTGAATTAATCTTTTAATCACGTGCAAAATCAAATAATATTGTCACAAATTGGAAAATAGAAGAAAGAAAGAGAAAACACTCATAAATCTATCATCCCAGCACACTCTTCCAATGACTGATATATTCTTTCAGTTTCCCCCACCCTCATCTTTATATGTGTTTTTCAAAGGTGTCACTGTTACCCTTGTGGTCCACATAGAGCACACGGAGAGTTTCTCAGCACTGATGCTAAAAGCTACCCAGTAGCCATTAATGTGGCTCACCAAATATTTCTAGCTCTCTGCTTTCTTGGCACATGGTAGGATTGTACTTCCATCCTTGTGGTTAAGCAAGGTTATGTGATCAGTTCTGGCCAATATATTAATTGCTGGTATAGGATTGCCCTCCTCCCCACTCCCCCCGCCCCGGGAACATTCTTTCAGATAGTGGCTATTCCACCAACATTGGTCCTTGAGTGAGATAATGATCAGGGGGAACCCCCAAGAGAACCCATGATGGACATGAAGTAGGAGTGAGAAATAAAGCTTTGTTATTTAAACTTTTGAGTTTATCTATTATTGCAGCAACACCTTCTCTCAATCTGACATACAGTTCACACCTTCTGGGAGCTAGAGAAAACCTGAGAGATTTTCTGGTTTAACACCATCATTTTATAGATAGAGAAATTGAGGCTCAGAGAAGCAAAATGATCTAGGTTACACAGAAAGTCAATATTGGCACTAGATGGAGCCCAGATCTTCTGCCTCCTTGAATATTTTTCCTGTTCAGCAGGATTCTGGGCCCTGCATGAGGCCAGCCTTACGTGATGCTGCCCTGATTTCCCTCTGCTTTGTGGTAGCTTTTCTACTGCAGACTGTGTAGGGATCAGCCGTCCCTGGGGTCTGGGTCATCGGCCTGCTCTAATTTTATACCTTGACAGGTCATTTGAGAGGGCCCCAGGGCCCACTTTTGGAGCCCTCCGCAAAATACCATGACGCAGGTGCCATGTCAGCACTACAACAGTTAGAAAAATGCTTCCTTTTACAGATGGTAGCCTCGAATTGTATGGAATGGCATCTCTGTACAAGTGAAAGTTCAACAATTCTACTTTGGAATTATCCGATGGTGATGAAATTCTCAGATTCAAAGGTATGAAGATAATTAGGACTCTTGTTAATCATTCTGCATCTCTTTTCTCACCCCCATCCCCCAGCAATGAGATTCACACAGATTAATTACTGCCTGCTATAAATAAACGCAGAGAAAAGCAATCTGCATAGGAGAGGCAGAGAGTAACTGTCATTTAATATATCACAGCTTTCCGCACACCTGTTTCCCCCTTGCTGTTGCCATGGAAACCACACTTTATAGGCGAAGCTATGCATAATTAGCATGGATGGAGGTCTATATCAATCAGAATAATTTGGAAGAATACTAAAACCCAAAGGAGCAGGCAAAACTACTTGTCTCGGTAGGAAGGAATCAGACCTCCCCTGTGTGGTAAATGAGGAGGCAGTTACAGCAGAAAATCAGCAAAATTAGCAATTCTGGGTCAGCTGAAAAATAGGGAGACAGCCTTGCTCCACTAGAGAGAAGGAAAAGTTTGTCATCAAGTTAGTTTCTTTTTCTTTTAAGTGCTATTTAGAGTCACACAAAGGAAATACAAAGCCAAGCAAACATGTAAGTATATTTTGAGGTGATGCGACTCTGATGACAGGACTTGTACTTCTGAAGGGCGGTGCTCTGCACATCTGGGGAGCCCCTGGTGCAATATTAGGCAGTGAGGCTGGGGCTCCAAGGCTCCAGCTATGGGAGAGGTGGCTGAGTGTGGGGTTCCTTTTGGGAACGGTGAGTAGCTTTCAATCAAGGTATGGGATTTTATGGTTAGCTGGAATCATTAGGTTTTTGTTGTTGGTGGTGGTTGTTTTTTTTAAGTGATGGAAAGGAATCTAGAAACAACCTTGTTCAAATATCTTAGTTTTACGAGGAGAAATGAGAATTACAGGAGGTGCAACTTGCCCAGCGTTTCAAAGCCAACTGGTAGCCTATCTTGAACCAGGACTCAGCTCTCTGGTTCTCATTTAATACTGTTTGCCGAGGCCACCAATCTGACCACCACTGAGCTGGTCATCCTGGCCAGAAATTCTTAGGTTTTTTATTACAGAGGGAAGGAAACTGAGTACCTGGCATAAGAAGTCATTCAGATGTTAGTTTTCCAGTCTCAGACAATTTCCCTTTTTGCGTAGACCTGCAAATTTATTCCTTTATTCAATCATTCATGCAGCAAACATTCATTAAGTAAAATGAAATATTGTATTCTTTGAGGTAACACACATAAAACTTCCTATAAATTCTAAATTTTCAGAGCTCAGATTAGATTACTGTTTATGTTAATTAATATACATGCATTCATTCATTCGTTCATTTAACATTTAGGTATTGACTGCCTACTATAAATCAACTCTATTCTAGGTGCTAGGATGCAGCTGTGAATAAGGCATGACGATCTCTGGCTCATGGAACTTGCATTCTAGTGGGCAGAGACAGATCTTAAAAGCAAAAACAAATTAATAAGATAATTTTAGATGGCAGATAAGGTCAGTGAAGAAAATAAAGCAGGGTAATGGGCTAGGGTTAGGAGCGTGGATCTTATCCTACTTGCAATGAGCAACAATCAGAGGGTTTTAAGCAGGAGAGTGATGTGATTGAAATAATCCTTTGTCTTGTTCTCCAAGCAGGATTTGAGGCCACTGCTCTGGGGGATTGTAGCTACCTATCAGTCTCAGGCCAGCAGAGACCCATGGGCCTGTGCCCAGAAGCTCACTGTTGCCTTTACAGCAGGCCTGGGGATGATGGTAAAGGGAGCATAGCTCGGGTATACGTCTTCCCTTTCCTCTTTCACCTTTTCTTGGTTGCTCATTCTATACTTTATCTCTTCATGATCTTGCTAATAAGTAAAATAATAAAAGTGAGAATAATAACAGCAATGAAAAGGCATAATAGACTTTTATAAAATGTTCTCTTACCATATGCCTGGTAGTGTGAAAATTGCTGTGTGGTGTTTAACTCATTAACTATTTAAAATGTAGAGACTATCATTAAGTTGATTTTACAGGTGAGAAAGCTAAGGGGGAGATTAAGTAGTTTTTCCAAGGTCAACTACCAAATTTAATGGTGATGCTAGAGTTTGAAACAAAACCTAGCTGTCCTTAGAATCTACGTTGTTAACCTCTCTGCTAATTGGATCGGTCAATAGTGTCAACATGTTAATAGAGAAGGTTTAAGTCCTTCAGCTCCCACAGTAAGAGAAGTGGGTAGAAGGGAAGCAAAAACATTTTGCGTCTACTATATGCAGAAAAATATGTTAGGCACAATTATCCCCCTTGGTCTTTGCCACTGCCGCTTCAAATCCTCTCTGGAATTAATAAATCTTGCAGCAATGCTGAAAGGTAGGTATCATGTACCCCATCTTCAAGATGAGAAAATAGAGGTTCAAAGATGTTAAATAAGTTGACTAGGAGCTGCCAAAGTTTGACCTTTGGCCTGTGGTACTCTAAGGAAAGCCATCACAGTGGAGATTTAGGGCAGACCTGCCTGGGAATTTGGGTGTGCCTTCATGGGTGTCAAGGATGTCCTCGAGGCAGCCAGGCAGAGGACCTGGAGTGACTGTAGCCCCTGGGTGGGTTGTCTTTGGCCATAGTCGCTTCTTATGGGGACCAGGTTAGGGGACCCGGGGTTTAGAGCATAGTGGGATCTGTGGGCACATCTGCTGACCCCTGCAGGAAGCTCCATGCTCATGCTGAGTGTGGCTGCAGGGCTCTGACTCATTCACCAGGTACACAGAGGATCTTCCTCCTACTCAGGGTGTCTAGCAAGCTCTGACTCAGGTTGCTTCTTTGAAGACTGTATTTGGTCCCTGCTGGCTCACCACAACCCTCAAGTTTTTGCCTCTGCTCAGCCCCCTCAGTGCTGATGGGTTTTCCAGGCATCTTCCTGCCACCACGGGTCACTCTTTTGCTCCAAGATTCCATCTCTGCCAGATGCACCAGCTGTTAGAATGACATCCTCTAAAACTAGTCCTGGCTAAGAACCCATGGTTAACATGCTCTTTAGGTGAAGGCTTTGAGTTGCACCCTTACCCAGTTCAGAGCCTGCCTGAATTGAATCCTGTTTGCGAAGCCCCCTTTCCCCACCCTTGCACCATTATTGCCATTAATTCACCACACTATAATTTCAGTTCATGCTTGCAAAGAAGGATTGACCCGGGAGGCAGTGAATCTTCCACTCTGGTCAAGAAGTCTAATAAAGGAATCCAAGCAAGTACATAGTTCTGGCTAATGTAGATTACTTTAAAGTCTTTCCCCAAACTTGTAAATTGATCCTGATTTTGAGTACTTTGGGCATTGTCTTGGAAGTTGGCCTGCAAATATTATTGTTCTCTCTACTTCTTTTGGGTCGGTTTGCTTCTTCTAGAAAGCATCTTCTTAATACTGCTTGTGTTTAGAAGGCAATCACTTCTCTAAGCAGACCTCATCTCTTCCAAATTTAAAATGTATAGCCTAGGCAATGTAAGGAGACCTTATCTCCACAAAAAATTTTTAAAAATTAGGTGGGTATGGTAGCTTGCGCCTGTGCTCCCGGCAACTACATGGGAGGCTGAGGACGGAGGGTCAGTTGAGCCTGTGATCACTGTAATCAGGTCACTGCACTGGGCCACAGAGCAAGACCCTGTCCCCCAAAAAATTATATACTGTCTTTTTCATTTACATTCAATGGAGTTATTTATCAAAAAATTATGATGACATGACCCAGAATGAAGCAGGGTGAAGAGTTTTCTCTAGAATGTGTATATTGATATTGTGCTGGGCTTGCTAATTTTATTGTTTAGGCATACTTTCTTTGAAAAAATAATTATTCTAGCCTTGAAACTAGCATGGACATTTTCCTATGGATGCCAACTTCGATGGTATTTTTATAGCACTAAAGCATATCTTGAACTCAAGCATTCCTCTTTATTCCAGAATCTTATCAATGGTTATTTTGGCCAAGATCTAGCATAAAAGATTGATTTTCTGTTGATTTTTTGGGGCTTTTATATTGATTATATATTTGTGCTGTTGTACTGAATATGGTTACTTATATATATGTACATTAATAAAACGTGTTTAATAAGCAGGCATAAAATATATGAACTTGAAAACTGTTCCCTGGTGGAACATTATAGCCTTGGTTGAAATATCTAAGTGACTTCCAAAAGAAATCGTTAGCTACAGTCCAGTGTATTTTGTTCCTGCATAAGAGGTCAGACAACACACAACAATTATTCCCAGTTTTTTTTGTTGTTGTTATTCTAGAAGTCTCCTGAGAATTCTAATGACTTCTGTGTACAGAATGGAAAAATTAAAAACCAAAACCAAAAACAATTGTTGGGCTGGTACTCAGAGGGACAGACAAGTTTTTGATTGTTACATCATTACGGTAGAGATCCTTTAAAGTGAGAAAATACGGTACTACGGTATATTGCAAAAATGCTCCTTATTATCCACCCCTGTCTGCATTAATGCTTTTTTCAAAGTGACTTTGCATCTTCTTTTCTCAGGACATGAAGTCCATTTCCCCACCTATAAATCCGGACTGGCCTTGTGACTTGCTTTGCCAGTAGAATTTGGTGGAAGTGATGATTGCAAGTTCTGAACTCAGGCCTCAACAAATGTTCTGCAGTCATCTATCCCTCTTGGGACTCCATCCTTTGCCAATGTGATGAAGCCCAAGCTAGCTTTGCTAGAGGATAAAAGATACTGTGAACCAGAACCACATCAGTCTGAATGTCTCAGAGAAGGCCACCGAAAATCAACAAAGCGGCGGATGTGTGAGTGAGCTGAGATCAGCCAAGCTCGGCTCAGGTAAGCAGACCCACTCATACAAACTGCAAACTCATGAACAATAATGAAACCTTTTTGTTTTAAACCTCTAAATTTTGTGTGTGTGTGTGTATAGAGGGGGGTTGTTATACAGTAATTACTAACCGATGCACATAGGATCACAGTAAGTGATCTTCTTGAGAGAAAGGTTTATGTCTGATTCTGTAATTATTATGAGATGTCAACACACAATAGGTGCTTATTATTAAATGTCTATCAAATTTGAAAGTACAGGGTGATTTGTTTGGTTTCCTGGATTGAGTGTCTTTCTGGTGGCACAGCTAGAAGCATGGCCATTTTCCTCACAATCCGTGAGGTTTGGAATGGATTCTGTAGTAGAGATGCCATTTGTTCCACCTTCCTCAGTTCTGTAACCCTTAGGTTTTAGCTGGATATATGGCTTCCTGTGCTAAAGACTGATCATTCACAGCCATCTGTATGACTAAGCTCTGGTCAATGGGATGTAAATGGAAGGGAAAGGGAAGGCTCTTTTTTCTCCCCCTAATTCCTGCTAGCTGGAATGCAGATGTGCTGGCTGGGAATAGTGCGGTCATCTTAAAAATAGGATAGAAACCATGTGCTGAGGGTGCCATCAGTAGCAAGTCTGCATCCCCGATGTCTTTGTAAAAGTTGCTGTGGTCAGTATTCTTAATTATAATATTTACCCCTTTTTTCCTATAGGAGAATCATTCATTCTGACCATTGCCATGTAATTAGTAGTGCCTCTCCATAGAATACCTCACTCTATTTTTAGGGTTAGACATGTGTCTCGTTTTGGCCAATGAGATGTAAGCAGAAGTGACATAGGCCATACCCAGTCAAAAGCTGTAAAAGCCACTGCACATTTTCCCAATCCTCTTGTTCTTTCTCTGTCACAAAAACAGCATGTTCCAAAGTGGACTTGATCCTTTGGCCTGGGTGCTGGAAGAAGAAAACACAGGGAACAGAGTTATATCTACCAACCTACTACCATGTAGTAAGAAATAAATATTCATGGTTGTAAGATTTGGAGATTGGGCATCTTCCTACTTTTGGATTTTTTATGTGAGGGGGAAGCTAATATCCATTTTGTTTGAGACACTAATTAGATTTCTGTCACTCATGGCTAAATTGAGTTGCAACCAATTCTGCCGTTTATCTTATTCAGAGTAAGAATAATGGGACCGTTTGCTCAACTGACACATATTTTCTGAGCATGTAGGTCAAGACTGGCTCTGTGGTAGGCACTGCGGATGCAACTGGGGTAAAAAGGGACCCATTCCTTGCCTTCATAATACTAACAGTCTGCTGAGGAACCCAGGTATCAAACAAATGAACACTCAAATACAATTAAAGAAAATTTCAGGAAGCTAGAAAAGAGTATGATAGGGTTTCCTGTTTTAGATTGGATAGTCAGGAAGTATCTCTTTGTAGAAGTGGTATTTTAGTCGACAGCTAAAGGAAGAAAATGAATCTGCTAGATGAAATGTAGAGGAGGATGGAGAGAAGAGCATGCCAGGCAGAGGAAACAGAAGGTGCAAATATCCTGAGGAAGAAAAGAACTGTGCAAATTTAAGGGACTGAGAGCAGTCAGGATGGCCACAATGTGAGTAGACGGAGAAGAACATGGGCAGATTAGGCTGGAGGCCAGACTGCATAGAGCTCACAGGCCATGCTGAATATTTTGGTCTTTGAGAGCCCTGGGGAACTGTTGAACATAGCCCAAGATAATCTCATTTGTGATTAAAGATGGTCAGCTGGTCAGCTGTGTGGAAAATAAATGGAAGGAGAGCATATAACCCAGGGAGGCCAGTGTAGGTATATATGGATGCATATATTGTTTGACATTTTACATTTAGAGCTTTAATCCACCTGGAATTAATTTGCCTATAGTAGGGGTCAAGATTTATTTTCTCCCCTATATGGATATCCATTTGACCTAGCACAGTTTTCAAAATGTCTTTTCCCCACTGCTGTCCAACAGTTTTGTCATAAATCTGTTTCTAGACTATTTCTTGTTGCATGTTTCCAGATTACCTATTTTGGTCCATTTTTCTATTTTTCTATCATTACACAAATACCACTCTGTCCCCATTACGGTAGCTTTACCATACCTCTTAATCTAGTATATAAGTTCTCCATCTTTGTTTTTCTTCAAGCTGTCTTGTCTTCTTTTGCCTTTTGGCTTTTCAAATAAATTTTAGAATCAGTTTGTCAATTTTACATGCACACACCACACACAAACACACACCACACACACACACACATTTCTAATGAGATTTTTCATAAGGATTGCATAAAACCACAAATTATTTTGGGGAAAATTAGGTTCTTTACAATATTAAAAATTCTAATCTGTGAACATGTAATATATCTCCATTTATTTAGGTCTTCTTAAATTTATCTCAGTAATGTTTTGTACTTTTCTGTTAAAGGTTTTATGTTTCTTTAAATTTATTCCTAGCTATTTAATGTTTTCTGGTGCTATTGCAAATGGTTTCATTTAAAAATTTTATTTTCTAATTGTTTGTTATTGGCATTAATAAATGTAATTTATTTTTCAGTATTGATCTTTAGTAATCTTGCTAAATTCATTTACTAATTCCAAAGTTTGTAGATTATTTTGAATTTTTCATGTATACAATAATATCATTTGTAAATAATGACATTATTTCTTTCCTTCTAATATTTATGCCTTTTATTCTTATTGAGCTAGTTAAAATTTCTATTTTAATGCTAAATAGAGATGGGGATGGCCTTCTTCCCAGACTCAGAAGGAAGAATGTTATCATCTAAAAAATGCATTTAATAAGCAAAACATAAGATCTTATTTTAATTTGAATTTCTTTGATAGTTAGTTATAGGAATTTTTTTTCATGTGTTCATTGCACATTAAGTTGCTAGTTCATATTATTTGCTCATCTTTTAATTGACAGACATCTTTTAAAAGTTGAAATGTAAGAACTCAGATACTATGAATTATTCCTATCTCTCATATATAATGATGTTTTTCATTTTCCCTTTAATTTTCTATATGCCATTTAAAAAAGTTTTGTTATGTAAAATAAAGAACAGACATAGAAATAGAATACTACAATGAACCTCATCTATCAGTTTCAACTATTATCTAAATTGTATTTATGAAATTTTTTGATTTGTGAAAGTTTTACATTTTTGTATGGCCAAGTATTTTAATTTCGTTTTCTACTTTGTGAGGTCTTTTGATATAAAAGGTTGAATTTTGATGTTGCTTATACATATTAATTTTTTCCTTTCTGTTCTGACTTTTTAATTCTTTTTAAAGATATCTTTTCATATTATAAAGTAACAGATATTTATGTTATCTTCTAAAAAATTTTCATTTGAGATTAAAAGAAATGTGTATTCTCTAGGTGTTGTGAACAGTGTCCTATATTCATTTGATCAATCGAAAAATATTATTGTTTAACTTTTCTATATGTCTAAATCCATGCCTATGGTATTTCCTTTTTCTTTTTTCTTTTGAGATGGAGTCTCACTCTGTCACCCAGGCTGGAGTGCAGTGATGTGATCTCAGTTCACT
Source organism: Cacajao melanocephalus (assembly GCA_963573385.1). Classification (NCBI taxonomy): domain Eukaryota; kingdom Metazoa; phylum Chordata; class Mammalia; order Primates; family Pitheciidae; genus Cacajao; species Cacajao melanocephalus. The sequence goes on along the minus strand of CAUYLG010039349.1, from coordinate 38,027 downwards.
GTAGCCTCTGCCTCCTGGGATCAAGTATTCTCCTGCTTCAGCTTCCTGAATAGCTGGGACTACAGGAACCCACCACCATGCCCGGCTAATTTTTTATGTTTAGTAGAGACAGGTTTTCTCCATGTTGGCCAGGCTGGTCTTGAACTCCTGGCCTCAAGTGACCTGCCCACCTCAGCCTCCCAAAGTGCTGGGATTACAGGCATGAGCCATTGCACCCAGGCTATAGCTATAGTATTTCTATATCCATATCTTCTATATATTTTACTAACTTTTTTGGTTGCTTGATTTATCGCTTTCTGAGAACAGAAAAGTACCACTAGTTAAAGAGGTGATGATAATGTGCATGCAACTCTCTATTTACATTATTCAGTTTTGCTTTTTTTCTTCAAGTCTGCAATCCCTGTTGACCAGGCCTAAAAGTGTAATTTATAGCAAAGTGCTCAAAAGTCCACCATAACATAGATAAGATGTGTGGTGAAGGTGTTACAGTATAAAACCTGGACTTGTGTTCCGGTAACCCTAGAGGAGTATACATGTTAAGAAGTAAATCAGAAATATCCAATTGCAGAAGAAGAATCTGAGAGGCATAAGGAGTGAAGCAGTGATACAACAGTGTGGAGCTAATATTGCCAGGAATCCCTCAGCAGGCCACCCCACAAATTTGCATTATTTACTGGGCCCCTTACAGTATTTCAACCAATAAAACATCCTCAGCATCCAAAGGACTATTAAAAACAATCTATAATGTCTATTCCAAAATGATGCCAGGAAACTGTTTTCCTTGGGGTGTTATTCAACATGTATTTGTGCATGAAATTGAGGACTTGGATTTTTGACAGTTTGATCTTTTGATGAAAGTGGTTGCCCTGCAAAGAGACAAGTGCAATTGAAAGACCAGTGAGAATAAAGTTGCTTGGAGGTGCTGCTCTTGCCTTAGAAGGATATTCCTCATTCATTAGTTACGCATTCATTCTATTTTCTACTCATTCATTCAGTCATTACGGAGTACCCATGTTGTGACAGGTACTGAGCTGGCAGTGTTGTGTTATAACTGTTTAACAACCATCTTTACAAATAAAAGAGCCCTGACTTGAAGCATTTGCCAATTTCTGTGGTGTAAATACTCAATGGCTGATTTCAAGCTATCAACATTGTGACACTGAAAGTAGAGATGGGAAGAGATGCTAGAAATTAGCTTGTGCAAGCTCATCTGAGAAAACTCTAGCACAGTCCTGTATGCAAGGCACTGTAGATAAACAATGACCAAGACATAAAGTCTGAGACAAGATGTAATGTTTAAGTAGGAGTTAGCTAGGAGTTAGCTGTGGAGTAGAGTGGCGAAGGTGGAAGAAGTTCAGGGAGAAGAGCAGCTTGTGCAAAGGCCCTGTGACTGCAGCACAGGTAAAAATGAAAGAGGCCATTTGATGAGAAGATTAAGTGGAGTTTTTCCTCCATGAGACCTTAGGAAAGGATTTTTTTTTTTTTGCATGCTAGGGAGAGAGAGGAGTATGGAGACGTGTAACTGGAAAGAATGTGTAGGTTTTCAATTGGCTTGTTATGACTTAGCTTTACCAGTGGTTCTCAAACTTTAACATACATTAGAATCACCTCAATGGCTTGTTAAAACACTGATTACTGGGACCCCCCCTCCCCATGTAGGTAATGGGTGTTGCTCCTGCTGCACTGGGGACCACAGTTACTTTGAGAATCACTGGAGTGTCCCATTTGGCGACACCAAAGCTTAGATTTATTGGCCCCCAAGACAAGGTTCTCATTCTTTTGTTTCTCAAGGTTTCTGCTTGGAGGCACTGTGTCTTGGCATGAAGCAAATTCTTTGCAGCATATTCTGTGTCCTGTGAGAGATGGTATTTCAGAAATAACACACAAATTGCAAAGCAAATATCAGTAAGCCAGATTTGAGAGTCACAGTTTGAAAGAGAAAGTCTTTTTGTCTTTAGTATAGACCCAGAAGCCTATACTTTGAAACACAAGTCCACTTTTTTTGGGTGACAGGGTTCCCACAAATACCTAAAAGTTCATATCCTGATAGCAGAATGGTCCTGCAGTACTGTCTGATATGCAATGGTCATCCTCAGTTTTCGTGAAAAATACTCTCTATTTGGGACCTCTTATCTACTACTCATAAATTCTGTTCTTGATGTCAATTCAGGAAATCTGTCAATCAATCAGCCCATCAATCCTTTATAATTTGTTGAACACCTATGATACGTTGTGATGTTGGCAACATCTTCTTTAACCTAGATTTATGTTCTGCTTCCTCTGACTTCCTGGCCTTTGCCGGAACTTCACTTGTCCCTTTTACCAGGAGACCTAATCAGATAAAAAAAGCTTATTTTCTGATGTTGAATAACCCACTATTAGTTTTTATCTGATTGCTTTTAGCCAGCTCTTGGAAGTGTTTTGTCCAAAACTACCTCTGAGGATTCTTACCTACAACACAGCTTGCTGAAGTTCCCTCAGCTGTTATCTGTACCTATTGGTGCATTTTGGTTCACGGGGGGTAACTATTTAACCTTAGAGATCATAAAGTAGTTTTAAAAACGCCCACACCATGCTTCTTTTCAAAATATCCTTCATTCTCAACCTCATACCTTCAACAAACCAGTTGATAAATTTTTCAGTTACAGTTATCCATGTCTAGACCCAATGCATGTGCATCCATTTGCTAAACAAGAAAGAATAGGGTGAGGACAAGACTAGAAATGGGCTATTTCATTTATATTTTGCTTGACATTGAGCATCTGCTGTATGCATACAGTTCTTTTGTTCAAGATGATGATAGTACATTGAGAAAGCAATGAGTCGTAGTCTGTCTAAAGAGATAAGACAACTGTATGTGGCCCAGGTGATGAATGGTACAAGACAGTGTAATCCTAATAGCAACATGAATGATTCTAGGCACTAAATATTCCCCAAGTTCTTAGAGCAGGTTGACTAGGAGGCCCAATGTGGTTGTAGGCCTCACACAGGAGGTAGAGAGGTTGCTTGGATGTCAGGCTCTAACCCCGCTTGTACCCCTTCCTTACCACTGTCCTTGTATTGGTGGGAGAGGGTAACTTGGCAAAGAGTGAGGGACTGCAAGGAGGGCATTCTGAGAAGCAGCAGGGGCTAAAGTGGATGGGTGAGGTGTGATGGACTTACATATTGGAGTCACTTCAGGGCCAAGCCGAGGATTTCGAACTTGAACCCACATTAATAGATATGTGGCCTAGGAATATTTGAGGACGGTGACAAAGTAAGAACCTTATGTTTTAGTAAGACTAGTTGTGTAGTAAAGTGTAAGAGCTGGTTTTGGGCCAGAGAAAGACAAGTGTGGAGACCTAGGCACGATGCTGAAGGGTGGGATGACCTAGGCACGATGCTGAAGGGTGGGATTGTGTGTGAAGATAGCCTGAGCAGTGTGGTATCCATGAAGCAGAGAGATAGGGAGGGACAATCTTTGCAAGGGAACACATAAAAGGGACCTGGTGGTTGGATGTCAGGGATCAGTAAGAGGAAAGAGGTCAAAATGATTAATTTTCATCCATGGAAATGGGAAGACTGGCATTGCCGCTAAGAGAAATGGGCCTGCTAGGAGGGCTCCAGTCTGACTTAGGATGGGGGCTGCAGCCTTCAGTTTGCAAGAAGGGAGAGATCCACAGGTGAGCAGTTGAGAGGACTGGCTGCATGACCTTGGGCAACTAACTTAATTCTCTTCTTGGAGGCTCCATTTTCTCAGCTGTGAAATATGGAGAATAATAAGCATCATCTCTATGTTCTGTTGTCTATTGCTGCATAACAAACTACCCACAATGAAATCTCTTAAAAGGCCAACACTCATGTGTTGTCCTTGTGATTTTGCCATTTGGGCCGGGCCAGGTGGGAACAATTTAGCAGCCTGGGGCCCTCTGCTTGGTGACCTGAAGGGCTGGGGTTAGCTGGGCATCTCTCTGCCTGAAGTCTCAGGGCCTCTCTGCGCAGTCTGTCTATGTGTTCTCTCCATCATGGCAGCTCTGAGTTCTGGGAGTGAGTGTGCCAGGAGACTGGAAGTAGAGGCTGTCCGTTTTTAAGGCCAGGGTTAGAAGCTGGCACAGTTGCATTTCCACAGAGCAGGTCTAGATTGAAGGGAGGAGATGGACCCCACCTCTCAATGGAGTGTCCCTCTTCAGTGGCTGCTTCAATGGCCATTTCATAGGATGGTTGAAGATTAAATAAGACAGTGAGCATGACGGGCTTAGCATAGCACCTGAATAATAAGCATAGCTCTTAAGAGCTCAATGAATGGTATCCATTGTCATTATTAGAAGTAGTATCCAGGTTATTAGAGAGAGATTAGGGATTAAGTAAAGATGCTGTGATTCAGTGACCAAGAGGCCATTGCTGTTCTCTTGTTTTTTTTTTTTTTTTTTTAGATGGAGTTTCACTCTTGTCACCCAGGCTGGAGTGCAATGGTGCATTCTCGGCTCACTGCAACCTCCGCCTCTCAGGTTCAAGCGATCCTCCTGCTTCAGCCTCCTGAGTAGCTGGGATTACAGGCACCCACCACCATGCCCGGCTAATTTTTTTCTTTTTTTTCATGTTGGCGAGGCTGGTCTTGAACTCCTGACCTCAGGTGATCCGCCCGCCTCAGCCTCCCAAAGTGCTGGGATTACAGGCGTGAGCCACTGTGTGCAGTCTATTGCTGATCTCTTACAGAGATAGCCATTGCCTTGTTCTCAGTGCTGTGTTAGAGGTGGGCGGCCAGTGTACAGGAGGCAAGAAGTGAGTGGGAAGGCTCTTCACAGGCTTGAGAAGCTCAACAGTGGAAAGACGGGAGAGAAAACTGGAGAGTACCTGCAGGCAGGGAGGGAGAGGACAGCAAGGCCGTAGGAAAGAGTGTTTTCCCAACGGGAGCTCAGGCATGGGGTGGTGTCAAGTGAGGACACATGCATGCGTGAAGGACAGAAGGACGAGGAAAAGGAGAGAAGGTTGTTTGGAGGGGGAAGAGTGGGTGAGGCTGAGAGACTGAGAGAAAGTGTGTGGGCATGTCCGTATTTTAAAGGTCAAATTTATTCTAGGCAAACTAATTGTTTAAGATTTGCATGCAGATGGAAACAACCAGGATATAAACTCCTCCGAGCAGGGATGTGAGAGGAAGAAGAATTTACAGTCTTCCTTTCAGGCCAGCAGACACACAGCCTCCCATTCCAGGCTGAGGGCAAAGCGTAAGCTGGGAGGGGACTAGGAGGGGGGAAAAAGGGAAGGGGCACATTTTTGGTATCAGTGGCTGGGAGCAAACTGTATATTTAAGAGCAGCGGGGGACGCCTGCCCAGGGTGATATGGAGCCAAGGCCACAGTCAGAAGTACTTTTGGAGACCCTAAGAACTGACACATTTGTGGTTCTTCCCCTGCCCATATGTAATTTATTAAAAAGATTTAAAAAAATAAAACCCTAAATCATCAAGTTAGTGTTACGAAGTGGAGGAAGGTCCCGATTTTTCCATGATGCTTTGATGCTTCTTTTGAAATAGGAATTGTTTGGCCAGCCACAGCGGCTCATGCCTGTAATCCCAGCAGTTTTGGAGGCTGAGGTGGACGGACCACTTGAGCCCAGAAGTTTGAGACCAGAGAGAGATAGTGAAACCCCATCTCTACAAACACAAGCAAACAAACGAATCCCAAAATTAGTCGTACGTGATGGCATGGCACTGCACTCCAGCCTGGGCAACAGAGTGAGGCCTTGTCTCAAAAAAAAAAAAAAAAGAAAAGAAAAGAAAAGAAAAGAAAAGAAAAAGGAATCCTGAATTTTTTCATAAAACGAAGTCCTGGTGCCCTTGCTTTGCAGGAGCCTTAAGCCTGGGCTTGGCTGTCCTGGATGTAGCCCAGCACAATGTGCAAAGCCACAGTCCCTGACACCAACCCGGTAGGAGCTGCTGGCCCTGGATTTCCTTTTCTGCAGACTCAGCATTTCAGGAGAGGATTCTCATGGTCTCCCTAAGTCAGACAGGGTTTTTTTCTGTTTTTTTTCAGACGGAATCTTGCTTAGTCGCCCAGGCTGGAGTGCAATGGCACGATCTTGGCTCACTGCAACCTCCGCCTCACGGGTTCAAGGGATTCTCACGCCTCAGCCTCCCGAGTAGCTGGGATTACAGGCATGTGCCACCACGCCCAGCTAATTTTTTGTAGAGAAGGGGGTCTCACTATGTTGCCCAGGCTGGTCTTGAACTCCTGAGCTCAGACGATCCACCCACCTTGGCCTCCCAAAGTGCTAGGATTACAGGCATGAGCCACTGTGCCTGGCCCAGACCCAGGTCTTGACTAGCTACCTGCTGTCCTATTTGAATATCCCTGAGGATAAATCCCTAGGGAATTCCCTTAGTTTCCAATGTGGGCTTCATCAGAGGATGGAGGTTTTGGGTTTCTTTGTTCCCCCGAGTCTCTTCAGAGCCTAGCCTAGTGCCTCACAGACAGTCAACACTCTTTGTTGAGTGAGTGTGAGAATGGAGGAGCTTCAAGGGAGACAGTGCAGAGGGGAAGATTGAGATCAAACTGTAGGCAGAATTTGTCCAGCTTGCTCAATGGGGGAAGACTGAGGTTGTGCAGATAATCAATAACTAATTCTTCAGAAAAATGATTTCCATATCCCAGGAAGGAAGCATGAGAGAAATGAAGAGTTAGTTCCATGGATCTTGGACAGTTTTTTTTTTCTCAAAAAACTAACAAGTTATATTCCTATTTGCAGTGCAGAGTGAAACTGTATGGTTCTTTACAAAAGTAGAATGTCTTTGCTTATGCACAGGCCATATGGGACTCTGGAGTGGGTGTTTATGGTGCCAAAATAGACTCCCTAGATTCGCAGCTATGAACAGTAAGCCTGGTGCAGAGTTTCTCTTTCACCTTAGAAAACTTCAATTTATTTTGAACAAATTAAAATAGAGTGGGCTTTTCCCATTATAAAACCAGTGTAAGCTTATTATAGAAAATTGGGGAAACACAGAAAAGGCGAAGTTTTGTTAAGTAAACTTTGCAGAGCAGAGATAGGAGCTAGTTGGTGGTGCAGGGATGAGCCCTAATTGATCAGGAGACCAGAGACTGGAGGGCATTTCTGAGGCAACCCTGAGAAGTGGGCTTCATTGGGGCTACTTTCATCTTCTCAAGGCGCAGATCCCATGCTGCAGATGTATGTAGTATGGAGGGAAAGAGACGTGTTCTGCCACTGAGGCTTGGGGTGGGATCTGCGTTGTCAGCCTGTCCTTATAACTTCACATTATTGTGGCTGAGTTGCTGCGATCCCAGAAAGAAGACTTTGTGTCTCCTTGGGAGGGTAGTGGGAGAAGCAGGCTAATTTTCTGCAAAGATCATGTATTGTCTTCAACACCAGTAGCTTCCAGAAGGTGTGCAGCGATCACAGGGAAACCGTAATCAACCCCAAAGACCAACAGGGTTTATTCTTTCATCCAACAATGTCTGCTACTCAGTACGGAGACCTGTGCTGGGGATACAGTGGTCAATACCTGTTTTCTTAGAGCTTGCGGTTTAGTTTATGTGAGTCCTCATGCTTGACTGAGAGAATGATCATGGGTCTTCAGAAAAGCCTGGGTCCTACCGTCTGGTCCTACCCAGCTCTGTCCTTTGGAAGGGGCCTCATTACCTTTGCTCACCCAGTCCAACATCATTGTCTGAAGTTTTTCTTAGCTCTCTTCTATTTACTTTTCCCCAGAGGTAGATGTTCTGGAGCTTGACAAAAGCAGCATGGGTCCTGGAAGAGATTGGTCATCAATGCAGGCCAGCCATCCTTTGCCTGCTAATAATGGGGGAAGAGCAGAAAGCTGGGCTCTGGCCCAGGACCTGTCTACCACGGGGTCCTTTGTATCTCCCCTGTGGTTCTCTCTCCGCAATGCTCTCAGAAAGTTAGTGTCTTCATCCAGCCTCCTCTTTTCCTCTCACAAAACTTGAATCAAGAAGCTTCCAGAATTTACACAAAAGGGGCTGGTGACAGCTTAAGACAGTACTCCATACATGGGGTCTACATCAGGAGAAAGAGCCAAGCCTTGAGCAAAGGGACAAATACCAACGCTGGCTTCTCAGGCAGTGGTTAAGAGAGGATTGTTTTTAAATAGCTTTTTTGTAGGAGGACCCTGGGTTGAAACATAGAGGCCTGTGAAACAAATACTGTTCTAACATACATATGGCCTCAGAAACTCATCCCTAATGAAGCATTTCAAGAATCTCTGGGCCGGGCATAGGGCTCATGCCTGTAATCCCAGCACTTTGGGAGACTGAGGCAGGAGGATCACTTGAAGCCAGGAGTGGGAGACCAGCCTGGGGAACATAGCAAGCCCCATCTCTACAAAAAATTAAAAATCAGCTGAGCATGATGATATTAGCCTGTAGTCCCATCTACTTGGGATGCTGAGGCAGGAGAGAATCCCTTCAGCCCAGGGAGTTCAAGGCTGCGTAAGTCATGATTGTGTCACTGCACTCCAGCCTGGGCAACAGAGTAAGACCTTGTCTCTTTCTCTCTAAAAAAAGAGAAAATCTCTGGAGTTTCTTAGTTTTTTCCTTCCTTCTCTCTTCATAGCCTCTGGCACAGCAGCAAGAACTATGTCTATTATGACTCTTTCAGCCAGGATCTCCTTAAACAGCTGTAGTTTAAAAAATTCTGTTTCATCATCCACCCAGACCATTAAAATAGTTTAGAAGTTCTACCATTTTGGCATCTAAACTCTACTCACTGTCTCATACCTAGAAGTAATTAAAAACTATCGGCCGGGCGCGGTGGCTCACGCCTATAATTCCAGCACTTTGGGAGGCCGAGGCGGGTGGATCACGAGGTCAAGAGATCGAGACCATCCTGGTCAACATAGTGAAACCCCGTCTCTACTAAAAATACAAAAATTAGTTGGGCATGGTGGCGCGTGCCTGTAGTCCCAGCTACTTGGGAGGCTGAGGCAGGAGAATTGCTTGAACCCAGGAGGCGGAGGTTGCGGTGAGCTGAGATCGTGCCACTGCACTCCAGCCTGGGCAACAAGAGTGACACTCCGTCTCAAAAACAAAAAACAAAACTATTTTGTTCATTTCTGTTGGAAAGAGCTTTGGGAAATACAGCCACTGGGTTTCTCAGGATAGAGTGCAGTGCAGCAGCACTCTCAACAGCAGAAAAGGAAGGGCCATCTGCTGTGACTTAAAGGTCCTGGCTGTTCAAAACCGCTCCAACTTCTAATACGCCGTCCCAATAGTCAAACTCATAGGTTCTAAATTTCAATTTTGAAAATATGCCTCCAAAGCTGGGAGGCAGTTTTTTTTAGGGACGAGGACTACTTTCCTGTTTGGAGCTCCCCAGGGAAGATTAGAAACAGTACTGTGAAATTGCTGTGAGAGTTCACACAGGGAAAATGAGACTTGCCCTTTTCATTATTATTTTTTTCTTCTACAGTTACTTCTTCTTTTTTTTTCTCTCCAAAGACAAAGACTAAAATGTAGCAGTGGGTTCAATTTAGACATTGACTTAGAAAATAAAATAAGACTCAGGTACCAGCCAAGTTTGAATCAAGACCCAGGGTTGTCTTGCTGGGAAGGAAGTCCCTCACATGGTCACTGATTATGTCAGCTCTCCTTTGAGTGTGAGTTCATTCATTGTGGTGGGTGGCATCAGGGCTGACCTCAGTCACCCAGTAGATCCCATATTCCTGGACTACTCAAGTTTGGATGCCACTTAGGAAATTCAATGAATCTGTTGTCGGGCCCTTGAATACTCTCCACATCTTGTTTAGTTTTCTTTCAAATTTATCATATTAATATTTTAATGATAAAAGTTTATGAAAGACAATGTAAACACATTTTAAAATAGAGAAATAGAAACACCAGTAGTGTGATTATTGTTACCGTTGTGATTACTTTAATATATATCCTTGTCATTTTTATGTGCATGGGTTTTTGTTAATTTTTAAAACACATATCTCTACAGCAAATGCAATTTTTATCTCAAACTTTTGTACTAAATTTTATAACATACTTAGTAATTAGTGCTTGTTACTGACTTTCTTGACTGCTAGTCATCGTGTGGAGGTACTTTACTTACTTATCATTCCTCTATTGAGGGCCATTATTATGTTCTGAGTGTGTTCCCTGAAATTCTTATGTTGAGATCCTGATCCCCAATGTGATGATATTAGGAGGTGGAGCCTTTTGGGAGTTGATAAAGTCATGAGGATAGAACTCTCATAAATGGGATGGATGCCCTTGTATAAGAAGCCTAAGGGAGCTGGTTTGCCCTTTCACCATGTGAGGACACAGCTAGATGGCTCCCTCTATGAAGCAGAAAGTGGGCTCTCTCAGACACCGAATCTGCTGGTGCTGTGATCTAGGACTTGCTACCTTCAGAACTTTGAGAAATAAATATCTGCTGTTAAAGGCCCCAGTCTGTGGTATTTTGCTACAACAGCCTGTGCTGACTGAGGCAGATACGTGGGCCTTTCCCTCCTTTGGGTCTTCTCCATGTTATCCTTGGATCTAGCTGGACCACCAGCCCTTAGACCAACTTGTTCAACATTCTTAAAAATGAAGTTTTCCGCATTGTGTTTCGAATGCTGCTCTCTGCCTCCTGGGGGAGATGCTTTGGGAACCAGCATGACGGGTGTGTGTTCTCTCCGTAGCAATCCAATGGCATGCCAGCCCTGCATGAGACCTCTTCTCAGGCCACCGCCCGGGAGCAGCTTCACTTCTTCCGAGCCACTATTTTGTTTTTACTGATTATATAGCATGTTGTTTAACAGCCTAGAATACTTCTCAAAGCCAGGTTACCAGTTTATGCTCAGCAATGGTATAAAACCTCAGCAGTTTGGTTTACCCAATAGGCAGTTCAAACACATAAGCAGATGCCCCAATCACTTATTGCTTTACTTTTTCATCTTTCATATGACAATGGAGTACTTCACTATCAGGAACTCTAGAAAAAAGCTATTTTAATTTCAATAACGTTTCAAATTTTAATTTCAAAAAATTTACATTCAATAATTTCAATATGTTTTCTGTCTGGTCTAGTACTGTTTTTGCTCTAATTGCCCACATGGGCATGGGAGCCTCTAGGGACCTTATGGCCACTCTTTTGGACTTGTCTTAGCTCTGAGTTTTCTATTGTCTTTATTTTTCCACACATTGCTTCTTTATGTAGTTTGTTCTGATGAATGGTAAGTACTTTTGTAAGCTACCACCAGTGATTTTGGGAATGAGATGCTATGTAATCATGGATAAAAATGCAATTTATTGGGTCAAAAAATGTGAATATTTTGAGACTATTGATGCATGCTGCCAATTAACATTCCTTTTTCTGATTACCTCCCTGGGCTGTCATCTGTTTTTTCTTGGACTTTAGGATATTGGGCTGGTACTAAAAGGTCTAAAATGACTCTTAGCAATGAAATAAAAGGGTTAATGTTCACTTAATTGGAAGACTCAGCAAACGCCATATCAATTTTTTAACTCTAACTCACTCTTTCCTCTGTTGCAGAGTGAGTTCCCTGGGAAGCTGACTCTGAAACTGGCAATGTGCAGGAAGCTTTTTAGAAAGTGCTCTTGAGATCCACAACTATGGAAGGGATGGGAAGGAGACAGAACTAGCCAGAGAGTAAAGTTGGGCTGTGATACAGTTTCAGTGCATTCCTCAAGATGACTCCACAGGGAGCTCTGAGGCTGGGATGGCTCTTCAGAGTGGTCCTAAGTTGGAATAAGAAGGCCCCAGGTAAATCGAGCAATGGAGCAAGCTTCTCAGAGAGCAAATGGGTCCTTGGGCAAGGCAGTTCCTACAGGGGGCTGACAGCTGAGGGTTCTGTCAGGAGCACTCCAAGTCACTGGGGGAATAAGTTCTTTCCTCTCAAGGGCTCAGGATGGTGTATCATAACCTCTTCCTCACCCTCTTTGACAATAGAAGCCTTTAGGCATCACCTGATTTGGGGCATTGCTAGATCTGTGATGTTTCTTTGCAAGAGAATTTAGCCTGCATTTGTGAATATTTTCCCTTTAGCCGGCATTCGGCACCATTGCCACCTATGGTTTAGAAAATCCGCATCGTGGTTAGCCTTCTAATTTTATAATTACCTTTCCAGAATAATAACCTCATCCAGGTGTTTTGTAACACAGAGCAGCAAGGGAAATTAATTTCAATTAGAGGGGAAAAAATACAAATTGAAGTGCAGTTGTAGAAAGAAAAAAAGCCCAAAACGCATTTCTTTGAGTGTACTTCATTTAGGTAATTAAATCCCTGCAATGCAACTGAACCATTGGCAGTGGTGCCCTTTAAAGACTGATATTTAAAAAGTACATGACTCTGGAATTTGAAGCTGTTCTGGCTGCCCAGCACACATCTGGAAATAAAAGGGGTGCAGAGAGAATGAGGCAGGGTGAGACCTCAGCAGGGCGAGACCTCAGGGAGGCAATAGAGGTACAACGAAGCATCCTTCTTTTGTGTTTTCACACTTACATCTCTTCTTGGAATAGGAATCTGAGTCTTGTAAAATGATTTCAAGTGACTTTCCAGCATTTTGAAAGGATATTGAGGGGATTGAAGGCAAATGAGGGCCTGTGGACGTTTATTGAAGAAAAAAACTTTAAAGGTTTAAAGGTTCTTCCTGTCCTCTTCTTCCTCACTTGACTGAGGAAGTCATGAATCTTGCTTTCTCTGGCCGGCTTGGCAGAGTTGCAGAGGACATGAATTAACGTGGGTATAAAGACCTCTTCTCTTGGTGAACTGGCAAAGCTGGCAGGCATTGAGAGAGACAAGTTCATACAGGAAAAGGGGACAGAGAAGAGAGACCTCTGGTCCCTCAGCCAAGACTCATGTCACCAAGAAGCAGCTGGTTCTGGTGCTCCTGGAAAGAGCTGTGTATTGTGGCTGTCATGTCAAAGGCTTTGGTCCCAGCTTAATATTTCAAATGAGTTGACCCATGTGCAGGTGGAGTGCTCAGGAGAGCTCAGCACGGCCAAGGCCTGCTGGAGACCTTCTTTTAAACAGTTAAATCTCAAGGAGGTTGCCACAGTATCTCAAAAACAATTACACAGCTTTCTTCCTCTGAGAGAATTTTTCTGACTCTCTGTCTCTGGTCTGAGACAGGAAACTAAAATTGTTTGTCAGATTTATTCTTCCGGAGCTACCCCAAATGTTCCATTATAGCTTTAGTTCACCCATAATGAAGGGAGAGCTGACACAGTGAAAGTGGCATTAAGGGCACAAAGGACTTGGTTTCTCTGATCCTGCGTGGTTCATATTGACAGCTGGAGAGTGGTCTGCTTTGAAAAGACACACATGTTTAAGTCAAGCAGGGGACGCACTGTATTAGCTGAGGTTTTCTTTGGTTGACATGAGCTTTCTCATGTTTTTGAAAGGGGCAGGAAGCCTAATTTTGCATCTGTATAGATTGCTACATTTTTGATGCTTGTTATTATTACTTTATGAGTTTAAGATTCACCTTTTTGGAGCTTTTTACACTCCTTTACACCTATCTGCATAAGTGGGGGCACTGGGTGCCTTGGTCATATAACCTGACATGAGTGGTATTAGCACATCTTATCCCCCATCCCTTTAGAAATAGGACCCATCACAAACCAATGGTGTACTCCTTTTAATGGGAGCACACTTCTTAGGAACCAGTCACTGTAAATACCTTTTTTTCTCAAATTCTTTACTGTATTCAATCTGTCATTCGCTAGGCAGAGCAGCCATAAGAAATCTCTGGGCTATATTTATACTACCTGTGATTTTTGTGGTTCTTTTCTGCCTTGATACTCATAGGCACATGAGAAAGGCTGAAGTCTATTACTCTAGTAAGTCAGAATATCTATCATTGTCAATCATGATTTAATGTAATTTAAAGACTTATGCTTTTAGGCATTTAGTCCAACTGTTTTTTTTTTCTTCAAGTGAATTGAGTCATTATTAAACTGGTTTATCCTAAAGTCTGGATTAGCACTTCTTTTTATGGATCGCCTTGCATTTTCATCTTAGTTCATTTGTTTAAATATTTTTGCATGTCTGCTCTTTCCTGGGATATATGTATGTCTTGAACTTGCCATATATTTGGGGCTACAGACTCATATGGCACCCAATAGTCTTAGGACCTCTACAGTTGCTAGTTGTGTATTCCCCAGGGAGCAGCTTTTGAATAAAGGTTGTTTTTTCTTGATCAGCTGAGAATTTTCTAGTACTTTCCTAGCCCAATCTCGGCTGGTGCAGGGAGGAGCTACACTTTGGATATTTCTTCTCACTTCCTGGTTATGTGGTAAAGGTATCACGTACAGCACAAAAGATATTTCTCCTATCAAGCGACATTTTAGCTACGAGATGCTTTACAATTCCATATACATATTCTTCGTAGTAAATTGTCTCTGAAAGGGAGAACGCTGAGTCTTGTAACTGCTAAGTTTCTGAGTTGATCTAACTGATTGACCTTGTAGATGAGCAAACTGCTGCCCAGAGAGGTTAAGAGCCCTGCCTAAGATCACACAGTGGCAAATGAAGACCTAGATTTCCCAGTTCTGTGTTTTTAGTGTGGTTTGCACTCCTTTTCCTCAGGACTAATTTTAAAAAACCTTCCGGAAACAACAACTTAATGGAGTTTTTTCTATTTTATTGGTTGCTTTTACTTTATCATTTTCTCCTTTCTTTATAATTTCTTGAGGTGTTTTAGATCTATCATTATTTGTACAATGATACTCATTAATTTTAAATTTTCGCTAGTTTCTAATGCACGTATTTAACAATATAAAATTTCCTTTACATACCACTTTAATTATCTTCTAGAACTTTTGATATGTATGATTTTTATCATCATTTTTCCTCAAAATTTTATCATGTACATTCTGATTTGTTCTTTGACCCATAATGTACTTAAAAGTGTGTTTTAAAATGTCCAAATATAAGGGTTATTTAGGGTTATCTTTTTATTGATTTCTAATTTAATTACACTGTATTCAGAGCTCATAGCTTCTATACTTTTCATTCTCTGGGATTTATAGCAAATTGCTTTGCAACCTTTTATGTGATCTATTTTTGTAAATGTTTCATGCTGCTTGAATAAAGCGTGTAGCCTTTAATTGTTGGGAATAGCGTTTTATATAGAGCCATTAGATCAAGTATTTTAATTGTGCTCTATATCTTCACTAATTTTTTATTTGCTTAATTAGGGACTAAGACATGCATATTAAAATTTCTATTATGATTGTGGATTTGCTAATTTTTCTTTGTAATTCTGTAAAAGTGTGCTTCATAAATTTTGAAGCTGAGCTTTTAGAAAAAACTGCAGAATTTAAACAGTGGAGCCAGACTGGCTGGGTCTGCATTGTGACTATGCCATTCACTAGCATTGAATTTTGGGAAAGTCACTTACTGTCTGTCATTCAGGATTCTCATCTGTGAAATGGGCTACACCCTGAATATCACTGTGAGAATTAAATGATTTAATACATAGAAAAAGGCACTTACAACAGTGTCTGGCACAAAGTAAGTACATCATAAGTGTGAGTTATTATTATTTGTGAATTGCTCATTTATCTCTACATAATGAGTATACATATATAACTATGATCTGTTTTTTATACCTATGTAGATATTACTATAGTCTGAATGTTTATGACTCTCCAAAATTCACATGTTGAAATCAAATCCCTAATGTGTTGGTATTATGATGTGGAGCCTTTGGGAGGTCATATGGTTTCTATTTTAATGAATGAGATAGTACCCTTTCAAAAGATCCTTGAGGGAGCCCTTTTGCTCTTCTGCCATGTGAGGGCACATAGAAGGCACCATTTATCAGGAACAGACCCTCACTAGACACCAAATCTGCTGGCACCTTGATTTTGTACTTTCCAGCCTCCAGAACTGTGAGCAATACATTTCTGCTGTTTATAAATTGACCATTCTAAGGTATTTCTTTTAGCAGGCCAAATAGACTAAGACAGATATAGATATTTATCTCTCCTCTATTTGTATTTTTTGTTTAGTCTTCCTTTTCTAATATTCATGACTCTATACCAGCCTCCCTGTACCTCTTAGTTGGTTATTCCCAGCACATATTTTTCCATCCCTATACTTCTAAACTTTATATGTTATTACATTTCAGATAAGTCTCTGGTAAATAGAATATAGCCAGATTTATAAATATCCAATCCAAGCATTTCTGTTTTTTAAAATGAATACAGTAAATACAATTAATTTATATAATTATGAATATATTAGAGTTTATATCTACCATATTATTTTATGTTTTCTACATACTATGCTTTTTTTCTTGTCTTTTCTTTCCTACTTTGTCTTAGATTAATACAATGTTATTTATTGCCCTTTTTTAGCGTCTGCTATTTTTGAAATGTATTCATTCTGCTCCTATTATTTTATGGGTTACAGTCTATTTTTTAACATGCATAAGAACAACAACAACAAAAACCATATTCTGAACAAATTAGGGATTTTAGAACATTTTAATACCACTGTACAGATTTCACCTTTCCCATAACCATTTTTTCAAAGAGGCAGGGTCTTGCTCCATCACCCAGGCTGGAGTACAGAATGTATGTAGTGTCGAACTCCTTAGCTCAAGTGATCCTTTCACCTCAGCCTCCCAAGTAGCTAGAACTACAGATACATACCACCATGCTCGGCTACTTTATTTATTTATTTAGAGACAGGGTCCTACTCTCTCACTCAGGCTGGAGTGCAGTGGTATGATCACAGCTCATTGCAGCCTCCACCTTCCTGGCTCAAGTGATCTTCTCCCCTCAGCCTCCTGAGTAGCTGGGACTACAGGTGTGTGCCACCATGCTCAGCTAATTTTTGTAGTTTTTGTAGAGACGAGGTTTCACCATGTTACTTACGCTGGTTTCAAACTTCTGGGCTCATGTGGTCTTGCCTTGGCCTCCCAAAGTGCTGGGATTACAGGTGTGAGACACTGCACCCGGCCTAATTTTTTTATCTTTATTTTTTGTAGAGATAGGTGTTTTCCTACATTGCCCAGGCTGGTCCTGAACTCCTGGTCTCAAGTGATTCTCCCACCTCAGCCTCCCAAAGTGCTGGGATTACAGGCATGAGCCACCATGTCTGGCCCATGTTTCTCTTTTATACTACTTTATTTCTATCTGTTTTAAATCCTCCACAAGTCATTATTATTGTTATTAATTTTATTTTCTCATTCAGTGCTTACATAACTTTACTCACATAGTTACCATTTTCCTTGCCTAACCCTATGTTCTTTATCCCATTCCTGCCTTTAGGGTGCAGTTTTTTTTTAATGCATTATTTTCTTTAGTAGATGTTTCTGTTATGATATGAGTCTTCACTTCCTCACACTTTATTTGAAAATGACTATTACCACATGCTCCTTGGGTCAAGTATTAGCAACATATAAAATATTAGGACAATTATTTTTCTCTTAGTCCTTTAAAGATATTAATCTATTGTGTTCTGGCGTTTGTTGTCACTGGTAAGAGTCTACTGTCAGTTTAAATATTGTTCTTGAAGATAATCTATTTTTTTTCTCAGATTCCCTTTATGGTGTTTTTTTTTTTTTTTTTTTTTTGGCTTTGATGGTCTAGGATTTTATTGTATATGCCTAGGGATAAGATTTTAAAAGTGTATCATTTTCAGAGCTCATTATTCTTCAACTCAGAATAATATCTTTCATTAATTCTTATAGTGTCTCATCTATTCTCTCTTGGCGTATTATTTGCTTCTCTCTTTCTTAAAAGTTCTATTTGATATTTTCTACCTCTTTGTTAATTATCTGATCTCTATTCTTCAATTAACTTTTCAGTTATGTTCAATTCGTTACTTTGTGCAGTAAAATTTTAGTTGTAATGACTAACCAGAATCTTTTAATTTCTAGAAGTTCACTTGCCAATTCTTTTTTCATAATTCTCTGTTCTTTCCTTATGACTTGAATTCTTCTTTTATATATATGTAATCATTTTTGAAGATTATCATTTGAGTCTTTTAAGGCTGTTATTTATTACAAGTTCTATTATAGCCTGTTTGTTTTGTAACTATTTGTTGTGTCATTGTGATGTGGTTTGTAATTTTGAATTTTGAGCTCATTTTCAGCAGAGCTCTTTCTTATTTTTTTTTTTCTTTCTTTTTTCCTCAGGGAGTCTCATGAATGCTGGGCTGCGCAAGAGTTCCTAGACAGTGGGCTTTCATTTGATTTAGCCAGGTGTCCTAGAGACTTTTTTTCTTACTTAGAATTAAAACAAAATTTGTTGTTGTTTATTTCCGTACTTGGGATTTTCTGCTGCATAAATTTGGATGCCACATCCCTGTGTAGTATAAAGTTTTGGTCTTTTTTTTTTTTTGGGAAGACTTTAACAAATTCTAATCAGAGTTCCAGAAAGAGACAAGCTGTCTTAATGTTTTTCTGAGCCAGTGGGTGTAGATTTTTTTCCCTACTCTTCTCTTTTATAGGGAGATTAACTTTTCCATGGCCTGTTTTTTTGTCTGTGACTTTTGTTTTTGATTCTTATCTTCTGTGGGCCCAAAGCCACATTTCTCATTCCTCTGGGTATATTAAGACTCAAGCTCCTTAGGATTCCTGTTAAGTCTGTTATGACTCTGGAGTGTCATGACATTGGCATATAGCTTTATCCTGCCTCTTTGTTTTTGACACCAAAGTATTTTCATTTCTTTATTTTAATAAAAGCTATGTATTTAATTTTTATTTTAATCTGTAATTTCTATTTGATTGTATTAATTAGAGGTAGGGAAATATTGTGTTCAGTCTACCATGTTTCCAGAACCAAAAGTCTTTAGATTTTTTTTTTTATTATTATGGGAACATAAGGAAACCCATAACAGATTAGAGAACAAATGACAATTTGGAGAAAATGCTTATAACATATACAATACAGGACGTTAATATCTTTAATAAAAAAGAGACCTATATGTCAACGAGAAAAGTTGAATGACCTAAAACAAATTGGATAATTTTAGTAATAAGAAAGGTATGGAAAAAGTCAGTCTTTGTGGTTATCAAACAAACACAAATTCCAATAATGAAATACTTTATTAAGCTATCAAATTGGAAAAATTTGAAAGCAATTATAATGTCAAGGATTATTTAAGATGTAGGGATATTAACACTCTTAAACATTATTGATGGCTGGTCTGAGAGTAATGTTTTGAAAGGACACTTTGTGAATATGAATAAAAATCCTTAACTGTATTCTTTAATAATCATGCTTCTAGGAATTTTTACTAATGAACTAATTGGGCAAGTGTATAAAGATTTATGCATAAAGATGAAGCATTGTTCATAATGTCTAGTAATTGAAACACCCTAAATTTCTGACTGAGAAAATCATGGTAAATCCATTCAATGAAATGTAATAATCAATTAAAGTAACACAGAAATTGAAAAATATTTGGCATCTATTATTTATTAATTAAAAATCAGAGACAAAATAAGAGATATGGTAGAAACCACATTCATTTCTGTTTATCTGTATTTGTATGCCCTTAAAAATCTAGAGGCCAACATCAATATATTAACTTGGTTTTGGCAGTGTGTTTCTTATTTATTTATTTAAATCTGTACCTCACATATTGTTCGTGTAATGAAATGAGGTTACATATTATAGTATATCCATAGAATAGTTTTTTTTCTATTAAAACCTGTGATTCTGAAGAATATTGACTAATATGAACAATGCTTAGAAAATAATATTGACATAAAATGAAGCAGGACACAAAATACAGTAGGTTTTCTATAAAATGCAGTATATGAAAATGTCCGTATGCATATGTGATGAAATATGAAATATATTAATAGTATTTATTAAATCAATCATTACTAACATAAATATCAATAATGGTTATTGCTAGATAGTAAGTATATCCATGGCTTTTCTTTCTGCAATTTTGCATTATGTCCGTGTATACTTTTCTAAATAATGAAGCTATTCAAGTGCAGTGTTATTCCAAGAGAGGCAGGTGAATAAGGGCCTGGGTTGAAAGGCCAATGGTCTTTGTGACAGCAGGGGAGGAGTCTAGTGGTGGGGCAGATAGGCCCCACCTCATTTGTCTCCAAGCATGTCTTCCCTCCTGGGAGTTCTGTAAACTTAAAGGGTTCAGGCTTTCTATAATTACCTAATGAAGGAAATTAGTCTTCTTAGAAAATATTTAAAATGAGGGTTGCAAAGACATCTGAGAAATATAAAAAATGTGTTTTCAAAAATGACCTCATAAGTTCATCTTGTCTTCAAAGGCTTGTTGTGGAAGTTGTGAGGGGAGTAGTAACATGGAGGAAGTGGCCCAGGGCATGGCTGCCCATGGATTTATTTAGATTTTCCCTGGTGGGCCCAGGGGAATCAGGAGGCCTTTCAGCAGAACACTGGAATTTAAATAAAACATCCATCTAGGTTGCACATTCAATCTTTATTTTTTTTTGAGCTGGCAGCTTTCCTGAGGTCCAGGGAAACTCCTGGGGGCTTCAGCCACACTGGAATACCCTATGAAGTTGGCAAATGTAAGAGAGGAGAGGATGTCTGTGAGGAAGACTTGGAGAAGGCGCTCTATTCACTAGGCTGGTTAGTTAAGCCACCCTCGGTGCCCATGCAGTGGAATAAGTAACCTAGTGCAGAGGGCTATGGCAAGGGCCCACCTCGGTGAGCGCTCTGAAAATGCAAGCATTTATGGTAGGTGATAAAGAGCTGCCAGGCTTCCTTTAATGATTACCTGGGACTCATTTGACAGGCATGCATTTACTTTTTGCATTCAAATAGATGTTCTTCATCCAAGTTTATAAATGAGTATGCTTCTTAAATATTTGCCTGGCTACTTTGTGTTTTAGAACACTCTTCATAAGTTATCGTAAGTCGCAAAAGAGTATACTTCTTCTTACCATAGGTGAATTATCAACAGTTGCAGATTAAGGCTACCAAGAGGTAAGCTTGTGAGGAAATCAACAGAGAGCTGTCCCCCGTATAAGGACCTATGCGAGTGTGTAGCTATTTGGTGGTAGTAGTTTTCTGCAAGGATGCCTATGGAAGTAGAGAGGGTGCCAGATCCAGGCAGGGCACAGGGCGAAAAGCTGATCAGAGACTTCAAGCCTGCCACCTTGGCTCTTGGGGAACTCTTAGAGTGGGCTATCCTGAGCTTTGCCTTCGACCTTGTGCTATCTGGATGCCCACTTTTGTTCACAAAGCTTCCAACATATAGGGTTAGACTATATTCTCTTCCTTACCAACACACACTACAAATACAGTTGGAATCATCCTCTTCTAGGCAACTGAAAGCATAAGAAATACTCACTTATTAGTAAACGAATGAGAATTTACTGAGTATTTTAAAGTTCTCATTTGTATTTTTCTTCCACTGAAATTGTGTCTTATACAAAATCATGTTGGTTGTGCAGAATTAAGAAGTGAATACACCCACGTCTTTGGCACACATGGGTTTTTTAATTTCACAATCTGTTTAATCTTTGTGCATATTCCAAGGGAGGCTCACTGTAGGAGTATATGTGTATCTCTCTGACTTGCAGTCAAGCTATAAAAAAAAATCTAGGTCTAGAGTTTGAAAGTATGTACAGGAATAAAAATAGTCAGAAAAAAATAACCCAGGATAACAAACTTATGAGAAAAGAAAGTGTTGGTTTCATTTTAATTTTCTTGTAAAGTTTGTAGAGTTCATAAGAGCTAACTCAAAGTGTTCTCCATATTGCACTGAGGACCATAGGGACTCATATCATTCCATTTCTCATGGAGCTGAAACTGGGTTTCAAGTAAGAGTGTATATTTTGTTATTTAGTGACACATTGCTCTTCACTGACACATAATCCATAATTTAATAATTTAAAATATTTAATTTTTTTCCTGAATATCTTTAATGGGCCCTGGCGTCAGTTAATGGGAAGGAAAAGCAGGGACTAATTAGATTCTTTGAAGACATTCTCTCTTTTATTCATTCATTTATTTATTTACCTTATTTTATTCTCTTTAATTTAAATTTTCTATTTCTATTCCCTTTCTGTAAGAAACCATTCTAGGGTTTTACAATGCATCCTTTTGTCTGTTGTTAAACTCTCTATTCCTTGTATTGCTGTTTGTTTTATGTGCTTGTACTTTAAGTTTATGAGAATGGTACTTGGGAATAGATCCCATTCTGTTCCTTTTTTCACTAAGCCCATTTTAAAAAGATCCATCTATGTTGCTGTGTTACATTCAATCTGTCGCTGTTAATGCTACATTTTACTTCATGGAATGCTTCCCTTCCTTTCACTTATTCAGTTTGGAAGTAATGGACTCCCAAACTGCTCTAACTCCCTGCCACTGCAAAGAATTATGGACCTTTGTGAGAATTTATCCAGATTTCTAATTTTAGCTGGTCTTAACTGAGGTAAAATGATATTTCAATGTTGTTTTAGTTTATATTCTTTGATGACTGAGTTTGTGGCAGTGTTTTGAGTTCTCTTTTGTATATATCTCGTATTCATATTTTTGTCCATTCTTCTATTAGGATTGCTATCTTTCTCTTTGCAAATGTTCCCTATGTATTTTATATATTAGCCCCTGATTCATTTTGGACAGTGCAAATTTTTTCTTTCAATCTGTTGTCTGTTAACTTAATGCACAGTATTTTTTATTGACCAGAAAGCATTAATTTTTAAGTAATTGAATACATGGAGATTTTTTGCCTTGCAGTTTGTGTACTTGGGGTTTTATTTAAGAAGGCCTTATCTATCCAAATATATGGAGATTTTTTTTGCCTTGCCGTTTGCGTACTTGTGGTTTTACTTATGAAGGCTTTATCTATCTTTAGGTGACAAAGATATCCTACTACATTTTCATCTATTAAATTTATGATTTATAATTATAATTTGTAACTGCATCTTTCATTTAGGTACTTATCCATATGGAATCCACCTTTGTATATGGTGTTAGATAGAGTCCCAGTTTTATTTCTAAATATAAAGAGTTATTTTTTCTAATACCTTCTCCTAAACAATCTAATCTTTCCCCCTGATTTATGGTGCCACCTTTATTAAATCATATATATATATATATATTCCTGAAATATTTTGCTCTATTTCTGTTTGTTCTCTTTTGCTCCAAAATTAAACTGTGTTTTGTAATGATAGCTTTTGTAAATTCACAATCTTTTTTCCTTTATGAATGCTGACTCTTTGGTGGACCTCTGTTTGTTCATAGAGATCATCAAGATCATTAAGTGTCCAAAAGATCAGGTGGAATTTTTGTTGTGATTGCCTCTGCGATACAATAATTGTAAATACATAGAATTTTAGATAATTTGGTAAAACATTTATATGCCTACAATGTAATCCTATTCAAGACCATGGGATGCGACTTCATTCTGCGCCACTCTTCGTATTTTATTAAACTTAAAAAAATTTTCTCCATAGTAAATTGTTAAACTCTCTAGATACTTTAAGCTTTTCTATTGCTGTTGTGAAGGTAATATTATTTTTATTATATTTTCTAGTTGGTTACTGAGTTTGAAAGAAATGATTCTTGACTTGTTAAAGTTGATCTTGTATCCAACAACTTTGCTTAACTGTATTAGTTCTAATCATTTGTTGCATTTCTACATTAGTGATTGTATCATCCGCAAATGGTCTCCTATCTGTTTTTTAAAAATCATAACACCTCTTTCTTCTTGTCTTCCCTTAACTTCTCAAACTATTTTTTTTAAGACTTCCAATACTATGTTAACATAGAGATAGTGCACATACTTGTGGTTTTTACTTTGTTCAATCTTAAAAAAAAATGCATTTCCTTCCATTCCTAATTCTCTTCTCTTTCTGATTTGCTAAAAGATTTATTTTGCCATAAATAGTTGTTCAACATTATCAAATTCTTTTCCTGCATCAGCGGAGACAATTTTGTATTATTTTTTCCCTTTCAGCTCTGGGATAAACCCTACTCCAGCTTGATGTAATATATTTAATTTTTTTAAGAGATGGGGTCTTGTTATTGCCCAGGATGGCCTCAAACTCTGGGGCTCAAGCATTCCTCCCACCTCAGCCTCCCAAGTAGCTGGGACGACAGTCATGTGCCACCTCACCCAGTTTAAGAACTCTTCGAGTATCAGCTCAAGCATCGTGTTTTTTTGGTAAAGCCTTTCTAATCTACCTCTTCTTGCTTCCTGACTCCCTGTCCTTTAGGTTTGCAGATCACTTTGTTGTATCACTGCTGTGGAATTTATAGTGGTCTTGCTTATTGCTGTTCCTTTTCCCACATAACGTTAGTTGGGGAGACTTCTCAATAATGGAATAATGTCTTATTTTTGAATCAGTTTATTGAGGTATAATTTGTATACCAGAAAATCACTTGTCATAAGTTTAAAATGCAGTGCTTTCTAGTACATTTATAGAGTCTGTGAAACCATCAACATTGACCAATTTTAGAACATTTTCAGCCTAAAATATTCCCTCATGCCCATTTGCAGTCGGTTCCTCCTCCCCACTCCAGCCTGAGAGAATCACTTATCTGGTGTTTGTCTCCATAAATTTGTCTTTTCTGGACCTTTAATATAAATGAGAACATATTTGCCTTTTGTGTTGGGCTTCTCTCACTTAGTACAATGATTTATGAATTGATAGTTTGAGGATGAACCCTTGTGTACAGACTTTGTGTGAAAATGTGTTTTCATTTCTTTTGGGTAAGTTCCTAGGAGTGAAATTGCTGAGTCGCTTGGTAAGTTTCTGTTTAATATTTTAAGAAACTGGCAAACTGATTTTCAAACGGGCTGTACCAATTCATATCTCCACCAACAACATATGAAAGTTCCAGTCTTCTCATATCTTCAACGATATTGGTATTGTTCCTCTTTTTGAGTATAGAAATTCTAGCAGATGTGTAGTGGTATTTAGTTGTGTTTTCAATTTCCATTTCCCTAATGAGTAAATGTGTTGAGCAAGCTTGTCTCGGTATGTCACATGACCCCTGAGTTATACAACCCAGGGCTGGCTGCCTTTCAGGGTCTCTCAGCTGTGGTGCAAGTGAAGCATGCACAGTCAAGACTCTATCCACCCCATGTAGCTTTCTTGAGTCTTGGGGGTCTGGCTCACCATGGATCCTATCCTTCGTTTGTCCCATGCTACCTCTCTGTAACTTATAAATGCGCTTCATACAACTTGTTGACTGTTCGTGTGTTTGTCTCACTGGACTCAGGCAGGCATTGGTAACACTTCAGCCTAGGATGAAGTGGGCATAAGTGTTTGGACTCCTACTTTTGGTGATTGGCATAGTGATGATTTCTGAGGCTTCCATGCAGTGGGTGTCCATTCTTGGGACTGGTTCTTAGTGAACCTGATTCCCACTTTCCTCCTTCCCTTCTTTCCTCCATTTCTTCCTTTATTTTCCATATTTCACTGGCTATACCCTGTAGTGCAATGTTGTATAGCAGTGGCAAGGGTGGACATGCTTACCTTATTCCAAATCTTGGGGGTAACATTCTGTCTTTAGTATTAAGCATATTAGCTATAGCTTTTCCATGATGTACTTTCTCAGTTTGAGGACGTTTCATTCTAGGTTGAATCTTTTGAAGGATTTTAAAAATTAGAAATAAATTATGAATGGGTATTGGATTTTGTCAAGTGCTTTTTCTGCACTTGATGAGTTGATTATATTTTTTGTTTTTATTTTATTAATATTAATGGTCTTTTTGATGTCAAACCAATCTTGCATTCCTTATATATATCCCACTTGACCATGGTGTATAGTCCTTTTACATGCTACTGGACTTGGATTTATAACATTTTGTTAAAAAATTTTGTGTCTATGTTCCTGAGGGATATTGATCTACAATTTTCTTGTGATCTTTTTGTCTTGCTTTGGGTATCACAGAAATATTTACATAATGAATGAACTGATGTGTTCCCCCCTCTGTTATTTCCTGAAAGAATTGATATTATTTTTCTTTACACATTTTATAGAACTCACCAGTGAAACCATCTGGGTTTTTTTTTGTGTGTGGTAAGATTTAAAATTACTACTTTAATTTCTTCACTTGGTATAGGTCTATTTGGATTTTGCAGTTATTTATAAGTTTTGGTAATTTGTGTCTTTCTAAGAATCTGGTCATTTCATCTAAATTGTCCAATTTGTTGGAAAAAAGTTTATAATATTGCCTATACTCCTTTTACTTTCCCTATGGTTAATAATGGTATTATATCTTTCATTTATTTTGGCAACTTGTATCATCTCTCTGTTTTTCTTATTTATTCTAGCTGAAATGTTGGTCAACCTTATTGGTCATTTTAAAGAATCAATTTTGGTTTGAGTTCTTTGTTGTTTTTCTGTTTTCTATTTCTTTGGTTTTTCATTCTGATCATTATTATTTCCTTTGTTCTGCTTTCTTTGGTTTAAGTTTGTTCTTTTTCCAATTTTATAAGGTAGAAATTTATGTTACTAATTTGGTATCTTTTTCTTTTCCAATGTAGGTATTCTGATATAGAATGTAGTTTCAGTTGTAGCCTGAAAATTTTGATGGATTGTATTTTCATTTTCTTTTAGTTCGAAATATTTTCTAATCTCCCTTTTGATCTCTTGTTTGATCCATATATTTCATTAAGAAAAGTATGTTGTTATACGCAAATCAATAAGCATAATCCATCACATAAACAGAACCAAAGGCAAAAACCACATAATTATCTCAATAGATTCAGAGAAGGCCTTCAACAAAATTCAACAGCCCATTATGCTAAAAACTCTCAATAAAGTAGGTATCAATGGAACGTAAATAAAAAATTAAAAACCAAGAGAATGCATAATGTAAAATAACTTCAGTATTTTTAAAAGCATCAACAAAATCTTACAGAATATTTGAAGCTGAAAAGTACTATAAACTGAAATGGAAAGCTGAAAACATTCCAATAGCAGATTTAAGTAGACAAAAGAAACAACCAGTGAATTTGATAACATGTTAATTGAAATTATCCAGTCTGCAGAGCAGGGAGACCAAAATTTAAAAAAAAAAAAAACACCACATTGAACAGAGTCGAAGAAACCTTTAGGACATCAATAATTGTATAGAATTTCTTGTTAGCATTGCATATTAAACATACATATTGAGAGTATCAGAAGAAAAAGAGAAGAGACAAAAATAATGAATAAAAACTTTCCAAACTTAATAAAAGGTATAAAACTACATATTCAAGAAACTGAATGAACTCCAAGCAGAATAAACTCTAAGATGTCCATACCTAAACACATTATAGCTGTTGAAAGATGAAGACAAAGAAAATCCTGGAAACTGCCAGTTGGAAGCAATTCATTACATGCAAGGGATCCTCAATTAGATTAACAGCTGGTTTCCCTTTGGAAACCATGGAGGCCAGAGGCATTAGGATAACATGCTGAAGGTGCTGAAACTGAAAGAGAATAAAAAACACCAATCACAAATTGTATATTCAGTAAAACTATCCTTCAAAAAATGAAAAAGAAAATTAAGACATTGCCAAATAAACCTTGAGTTTGTTGATAGTAGACTTTCCCTTTAACTAATAACAAAGGGAGTCTTTCTGACTGAAATGAAAGAAATATTAGACAGTAATTTGAAGCCATATGAACAAATAAAAAACTCAGGTAAAGATAAATACATAAATAAACATTAAAGCTACTAATATTGCATTTTTGTTATGTACCTCTTTGTTTTCTATAAAATTTAAAAGAAAAATAATAATTAATTTATTCTACTTTGCTAGAAGGAAACAATAAAGATTAAAATGGAAATACATGAAATACAGAATAAAAAACAAAAGTGAGCATTAATTGCATCAAAACCTATTCTTTATAAAGATTGACAAAATGGACAAAACTTTAGCTAGACTAAATAAAAACAAAAAAGAGTACTCCAATGAAGACACAAGTGAAAGTAGGGACAGATCTTGCATAGTATTCAAGTAACTTCCTATTGGCCATTGAAGCCCCCCAAGAAAAAAAATTCTCACTCTTCCAAGTTCTTAGAGAAGTTATGGGCCTCATAAATTCTTAAGGCCATGCTGGGCAAAATGGCATCCATTGTGTCTATGTTCAAGGGATCAGTCTAACTGAAGCAACAGGTGATTTTGCACTGTAGAAATAGCAAGGGGTTAGGTGAAAATGCTTGCAACAAAAACAACTTCCCCTCTAGTTTCCAAGCATAAATTTTTAAGGCCAGTGTGTATTTCCCTATGTATTGTTTATATGTTTCTTTTCTTTATATTAAGTTTTGACATCTTAAAATCCTTTCTGACTGGAAAGTCTGCTCCTCCCAGGGCTAGCCAATTCTGAGACAGCAAGAAGCTTAGATGGGAGCATGCCTTCAACATGCAACCTAACCAATCCAGATGCATACCTTCTTTATCTGTTCCATACACCTCATAGGACAATATTCCTCTACCTTAACTATCTCAGGGCTAGGTTCAAGGCAACTAGGGACCATTCCTATAGCTTAGAGCTCACTGGAATTTTTTTAACTAGCCAATCCTAAACTGTTTACCCTGTCCTTCCTTGCTGTTCCCTCTAAAACTCCAATAAAGACCATGTCCTCTTCCTTCCCCTCATGCCTATCCCTTCTGCCTCCAGAATGGCTCTAGTATTTTCACATGTGGCCCTGCACAGTATTCCATGCCTCCTGTTTCTCGGACCAATGAGTATAATAAGCTTTATTCTCTTCAGCCTATCTGGCATCTTCTCTCCTGGTCCCACCTGAGTAACCATTATGTAAAAGAACACAGAATGGATTGTATATTTTCTTTTCC
Organism: Cacajao melanocephalus; assembly: GCA_963573385.1. Taxonomy (NCBI): domain Eukaryota; kingdom Metazoa; phylum Chordata; class Mammalia; order Primates; family Pitheciidae; genus Cacajao; species Cacajao melanocephalus. The sequence goes on along the minus strand of CAUYLG010039349.1, from coordinate 9,308 downwards.
CTGCCTCTATTATGAAAGCATGTGTTGAGATGGAGTTTTTGTTAGCCTGTATCTCTGATTACAATGGGTAGATACCTTGTCAACCCGTAATGAACCAACCAGCAGTGTGAGCAAGAAATAAACTTGGTTCTTTCAAGCCTCTGAGATTTTGAAATTTCTTCTTACCACTGCATATCCAAGTCTCCTATTGCCTAAGACTTAAACTGTGAGGAGTAAAGGCTACATACTTCTTTTAAAAATTAGTTTTAATGACTAAAGAGTAAATATTACTGAAATAATTAACAATTTCAGGATGTATTGTATATAACAGTAGACATTTTCCAAAGAGTGAGCTAAGAAAGATGAGACAAAAGTGAAACCACTCAAGTGAAAAGAAAAAAAACTAAAAATGATCAAGTACCTGAGGGATTGAAAAAAGAAGATATCTGGAGCAAAAACTTGACACATTTAAACATTTTTCTGAGGAACTTCCTTGGGGAAAAAAAGAAACATATTTCTTCCTATCAAAGTTAGAACAGTATTTTCTCCATTATTGAATTTTTATTTTTCCCATTGAAATTTAAATTATCTCCAAGTTAATTTCTTATATTTTTCAAAAACGAGTTGTTTTCTATTTTGAGAAAATTGCTAGCTACATGATTTGGAGGAAAACATTACTCATTTAAGTAGGATTTTAGGATCATGCTATATTTCATTAGTTTCAACATTATCAGAGCCAATACTGCCAAAATTGCACAGTAGGAAAAGTGTGTTCTTCTCACATAAATCTGTTCCCAGTCTCTCATTTCACTGTTCATATTTATGACTGTTACTTCAAAGATAGTCATATTCATTCTGTGACCTACCTTGATATTATTTTCCTATTACTTTTAAATTATGCTATTTGCTTTTTTTGTGCAGCATTAAAATCTGCCTTCATTACCTGTGGAAAAAGTCATGGCATGTTTAAACAGTTTATTCCTCCTATAATCTTAATTAACAGTGAATCACCATAACCTACTGCCGCAAACTTGCAGATATCGCCCTCTTTAACAGCCTCCGTTTAATTAAGTCTTCATCAAAAGGACGAGATATTTTATCTGTTGTAATGAGACATTCTTACTTTACTTGCAACTTATATTTTTTCTTCAGCTCTCTAATTAAATTTTCATTTTTGTCTGTATCTTCTATTGAACTATCTCCTAAAATTCACAAACCATGGTGCCACAAAATGTTAGATATTTCAGCTTCCATGCTTTTTTATTATTTCAATAGTTTGGGGGGGAATAGGTGTGTTTTGGTTACATAGATAAATTCTGCAGTGGTGATTTCTGAGATTTTGGTGCATCCATCACCCAAGTAGTGTACACTGCACACAATGTGTAATTTTTTTATCCCTCTCCCCTTTCCCACCTTTCCCCCTGAGTCCTCAGAGTTCATTATATCATTCTTAGGCCTTTGTGTCTTTATAACTTGGCTCCCAATATTAGTGAGAACAGACAACATTTAGTTTTCTACTCTTGAGTTACTTCACATAGAATAATGGTCTCCAACTCCATTCAGGTCCCTGCAAATGTCATTTTGTTCTTTTTTATGCTGAATAGTATTCCACGGCATATACCTACCACTACTACATTTTCTTTATCTACTCATTGGTTGATGGATATTTTCTTTACTTGTTGGTTGATGGAAAAAAAATACATATTTTTGCAATTATGTATTGTGCTGCTATAAACATGCATGTGCAAGAGTCTTTTTCACATAATGACTTCTTTTACTCTTGGTAGATACCTAGTAATGAGACTGCTAGATCAAGTGGTAGTTCTATTTTTAGTTCTTTAGGGAATCTCCATACTGTTTTCCATGGTGGTTATACTAGTTTACAGTGCCACCAGCAGTGTAAAAGTGTTCCCTTTTTACCACATCCACACCAACATCTCTTATTTTTTGGTCTTATAATTATTACCACTTCTGCAGGAGCAAGGTAGTATCACATTGTTGTTTTAATCTGCATTTCCCTGATAATTGGCAATGTTGAGCATTTTTTCATATGTTTATTGGTCATTTGTATACCTTCGTTTGAGAATTGTCTGTTCATGTCATTAGCCCACTTTTTGATGGTCTTTTTAATCAATATCCTATATATATTTTTAATTTATTTAAGTTGGTTCATATCTTTCTCTGGTACCTTATTGAGTAGCTTAATAATCAATCTTCTGAATTCTTTATCTGGCAATTCGGAGATTTTTTTATTGGTTTGGATTCATTGCTGGAGAGCTAGTGTGATCTTTCAGGGGTGTTTAGAGTCATGTTTTGTCATATTACCAGAATTACTTTTCTGATTCCTTCTCATTTGGGTAGACTGGTTCAGTGGAAAGATCTGGAACGCAATGGCTGCTGTTCAGATTCTTTTATCCAATGGGGTGATCCCTTGATGTGGTGTTCTCCCATTTCCCCTAGGGATAGGGCTTCCTGAGAGCCAGACTGCAGTGATTGTTATTGCTCTTCTGGTCTAGCCACCCAGCTGGGCTATTGGGCTCCATGCTGGTGCTGGGGAATATCTACAATGAGTCCTGTGATGTGATCAGTCTTCAGGTCTCCCAGTTGTTGGATACCAGCACCTGCTTTGGTGGAGGTGGTAGGCAAGTGAAGTGGACTTTGTGGGAGTCCTTGGTCGTAGTTTTGTTTAGTGTGCTGGTTTTCTTGAATACTGGTTATGCTAGCAGTAAATCTGTCACATGAACAGACTCAGGACCTCTGGTTAGTAAGGGTGTTTTTTTTTTTTTCCTTCTTTGAAGCAGGGTTGTTCTGTTATGAGTTGCTGTAATCATTAGAGCTGGTTGGCCTTTAGCCAGAAGGTGGTGCTTTCAAGAGAGTAAAAATATGTTTCATTTTTGTTCTCATTGGTTTCAAAGCACTTCTTGACTTCTGCCTTAATTACATAATTTACCCCAAAGTCATTCAAGAACAGGTTGTTGAATTTCCATGTGATTGTATGGTTTTAAGTGATTTTCTTGGTCTTTTTATTCTTCACATTCTGTGTTCTGAGAGAGTGGTTGATATAATTTTCGTTCTTTTGCATTTGCTGAAGAGTGTTTTATGTTCCATTGTGTGGTCAGTTTTAGAGTATGTGCCTTGTGGTGAGGAGAAAAAATGCATTCTTCTGTTTTGGGGCAGAGAGTTCTATAGCTGTCTCTCACATCCCTTTGGTCCAGTGTTAAGTGCAGGTCCAGAATCTTTGTTAATTTTCTGCCTCAATGATCTAATACTGTTAGTGGGTTGTTGAAAACCTCTACTATTATTGTGTGGGATTCTAGGTCTCTTTGAAGGTCTCTAAGAACTTGCTTTATGAATCTGGGTGCTCCTATATTGGGTGCATATATATTTAGTATAGTTATGACTTCTAGTTAAATTGAACCCTTTAATATTATGTAATGTCCTTCTTTGTCTTTTTTGATCCTTCTTGGTTTAATATTTGTATTATCAGAAACTAGGATTGCAACTGCTGCTTTTTTCTGTTTTCCAATTCCTGGGTAGATTTTTTTTTTTCATTTCTTTATTTCAAGCCTATGGGTGTCATTGCATGTGAGATGGGTCTCTTGAAGACCATATCATTATGTCTTTCTTCTTCATTTAGCTTTCCACTCTGTGCCTTTTAATAGGGGCATTTAGCCCATTTACATCTCAGGTTAGTTTTGTTATGTGTGGATTTGTTCCAGTCATCATGTTGTTAGCTGTTTATTATACCAACTTGTTTGTGTGATTGCTTTATAGTGTCACTGGTCTCTGTACTAGCGTGTTTTTGTAGTGGCTGGTAATAATCTTTCCTTGCATGTTCAGTTCTTCTTTCAGAAACTCTGAAAGGCAGGTCTGGTAGTAACAAATTTCTTCAAAATTTGCTTGTCTAAAAAGGATTATATTTCTCCTTTGCTTATGAAGCTTAGTTTCACTGAATATGAAATTCTTGATTAGAATTTCTTTCCTTTAAGAATGTTGAGTATAGGCCCCTAATCTTTCCTGGCCTGTAGAATTTCTGCTGAGAGGTCTGCTTTTAGTCTGATGGACTTCCCTTTTTTGGTGACCCTTCCTTTCTCTCCAGCTGCCTTTAACATTTTTTCTTTCCTTTTGACTTTGGAGATTCTGATGATTATATGTCTTGAAGGTGACGTTTTTGTTAAGTATCTTGTGGGGGTTCCTCTAGCTAGGTTGGGGAAGTTCTCATGGATTATATCCTTAAATATATTTTCCAAGTTGCTTCCATTAGCCTCACCTCTTTCAGGGACACCAATGAATCATAGATTTAGTCTGTTTACATAATCCCATATTTCTTGGAGGTTTTATTTGTTCCTTTTTATTCTTTTTTTAATTATTGCCGATTGTCTTATTTCAGAAAACCAGTCTTCAAGCTCTGAGATTATTTCCTCAGTTTGGTTACTCTGCTATTAATAGCTGCAATTGCATTATGAAATTCTTATAGTATGTTTCTCAGCTCTATCATGTCAGTTATATTCTTTTCTATACTGGCTATTTTGTCTGTCAGCTCCTGTATCATTTTATGGTAATTCTTAACTTCCTAAGAATTGGGATTCAATGTTTTCCTAAATCTTCATGATCTTTGTTCCTATTGGATTGGGTTTTAATGTTCTCCTGAATCTCAATGATCTTCATTCCTACCCATATTCTGAATTATATTTCTGTCATTTCAGCCATTTCAGCCCAGTTAAGAACCCTTGCTGGGGAACTACTGTGATTGTTTAGAAAAAAGAAGGCACTCTGACTTTGAGTGTCAGAGTTCATGTGCTGCTGTTTCTTCATTCTTGTTGGCTGATGTTCCTTCAGCCTTTGAATTTGTTATCTTTTGGATGGGTGTTTTCTTCTTTTATCCTATTTGATGTCCTTGGGAGTTTGATTTTGGTATAAGGTAAGTTCAGTCGACTGACTTCAAATAAATATTAAAGTAGCTCTGTTGGCACCAAAAGTCCTAGAATCCTTTGGTTCCAAAGATCCCCTTGATTAAGATTTCACATCTTAAGACTGACTGATTTCGGCCAGCATCTTGTAGCTGTCATTCAATTGTCCCCTAGGATTTTTATGAACTCCTTTGAGATTTCAATGAATATTAATCCTTTCTTACTTTTCAATACCACATTTCATTAGTTAGAAAATATTTTCCTACAAATTGTTTTACATTTTTCTCCTGCTTCATCAAAGCACTATGTGCTTAAAATGCCTTTAGATATACTTGAAGACTATAAAAGACCACCTTAATTTCCTAGATTTTTATCTAAACTCTTGGCTAGGAAGTGTCTCACATTCTCCATACCCTTCAAACATTTACAGATTTTCCATCTCAGAATTCTTTACAAGCATATTTTTAAAGGTAAATTTTAGCTACATATTTCCAAGAAGCAAGGATACATCAACTAAAATATTAGTAGGTTTTGCATAATATATGGTCTTATTTTTATTAAGTGTGGTAAAACATATAATTCTCCTTTGAAAACTAGTTACCTAGGAAGCATATTCCTCAAAATTTTAGTTTTCCACACTGTGCTTGCTAAGTGTATTACACATTCAGTTCACAAAAGTTGATTATTCAAACCAAGCAGCATCAGTTTATCAATTAAAGTGCCCCATCTTGGATAGTGAGAAAATGCCCTTAATGAGCACATGCATTAGAGCTATAAAGGTAAATAGATCTATTTCAAAATACTCCCTCCCTGTATGAGTATCTCATAAAATAGATATCACAGCCAATGAACAGCAGTACCAGTGTACCCTGACTTTTGACTTTCACCTCAAATACATGCAAATCAGAAAATGCATAGTGAGGGAGCATACCTAACTTGTAAACATAATCCTTTCCCCAATTACTTTACCTGCCCACTGAAAAATCATTGTGAAGCTAACTGGAAAAGCACCTAAGCCTAAGCAGGATGAGTGACAATGCTGACATCACTGGTGTTTGTTTGATAATCAAATTAACATTTATGGTGGGGCTGGAGAAATGCAGCAAAACATTTTCACCATAACTGAGGTCAACTATCAGGAGAGAGTAGGTAGAAAGCAGGCACTATAAACTATTAGATCTAGGACTGTCTTCTCTCTTCTGGCTATCTATAGCCAAGATCTTTCAGGAGTCTCTAGACACAAGCTCTCAATGAACGGTTTCCTAGAGATTTTTTTTTTTTCAGATGGAGTCTTGCTCTGTTGCCCAAATGGGAGTGCAGTGGCATGATCTTGGCTCACTGCAACCTCTGCCTCCTGGGTTCAAGCAATTCTCCTGTCCTCAAGCTATTCTCATGCCTCAGCCTCCCAAGTAGTTGGAATTACAGGCATGTGCCACCAAGCCCAGCTAATTTTTATATTTTTAATGGAGATGTAGTTTCACTATGTTGGACAGGCTGGTCTTGAACTCCTGACCCCAAGTGATTCACTGGCCTCAGCCTCCCAAAGTACTGGTATTAGAGGCATGAGACACTGAGCCTAGCCTTTCCTTAGGGATTCAAAGTGCCAGTGTGGTCCACCAGTCAAAGTGGGGGCTAACAGTAATTGGTGATAGCTAGTTTTAACCTGAGACTCATCTTGCATTTGCAGTGTGCCTTACATGTCCATGTGTATGACCCTGTGGTCCCATACCCTGTTCTTGAAAATGTAATTGAAATTTGATATGCCCCGCTCTTGGCAGAATCCCCACATTGGCTTCCAAGTCCCATACGCTTATAGATGAAGAGAAAGTGGAAAGAATAAGTTCAGGAAAATTCAGTCATTGCCAAAACATCAACAGTTTACAAATAGTACATTCTATAGAATTGTGTAAGTCAATTATGCTTTAAAATATGGAATTTAGGAATTACTTCATAAAACTAGAGCCAATTAAATAGTTAGACTTTATCATTTCTGTGCCATGAAGTATCTGCCAGCATTTGATCATTACATTGTTGATGACAATTTCAATGTGATCTCTGCTATTCATCCTCTGAAGATAACTAACTTCGTTAATTTTTGTTCTTCCTTCTCTTTGTTAGACATTCTGTATTTTAAGTAAGTCTATTAGCTTGTCGCCTTCAGAAATAGGCTCACTTATTAAACCTTGACCATTGACTTTCTAGATCCATATACATTACTATCAATGTGACTGTGAGCCAAATTAATTGTGTCCATTCACTCAAAGAAAAGAATAAGTAGGTAATATAGATAATTGCTTACTATCACTCTCAGCAGTTTTTTAAATGACCACATAACAATTTCGCTTTGAAGAATAAGAATGTTTCTTAGTTTCACTATATGAGAGGTACTTAATAGCTTTTCAATAGAATGTACATGCAATTGGTTTAAAAATTTGACACATTGGAAACCATGCAGAACCAAACTCCTGGGGGAAAATGTGCTGCTTTGAAATATTGTGGTAATATTCTTTAAAAACATTTCATCTTTGACCCTCAGGAAGATACAAGTAAATTGAGAAAGAGATTTATTTTTTTCAACTTAAATCCATATGTTATGTAAAAAACAGAATTTCAAAAACATATACAATAAGATTATGAGAAGTAGGGTATCCTATGCAGCATTCTCTTCAAGGGAAGCCTGTATATAAGAAGGTAGTTACATTCATAACTTTTTTCATTTTTTAAAGGAAAGAAATTATGTTAGCACATGTATATTATCTCAGTTCCTTTTGTGTGCTCACATCTACTAGCAACAGAATTTTATTATTAGAGCATAGCCATGAGTTAAAATTGAAAATAAAAACTAGTAATTAGAATTACTAGTTTTACTGTACAGGGCTTTATTTTCATATATCATATATTCCTTAAAAACACAAAAAAAACCTTGAAAAATTTTAGTAGATATTATAAGGATAAAACTTTCATCCAAGAGCTAAAAAGTACTATAAAAATCAGATTATGCGTTATCTTTCCAAAACCATCTTTTCTAACATATAGCCTCCATATTTCATACAGCATCTCTAATTTTGTTATTTTCCTTCACACACAAACTCAGTGTATATAAACTTGAGCTTAGGTTCAATGACTGTGAGTTTAATACTAACAACTCAACACATTAAGCCTTTCGCTAATAATTTCCAACTCTGTCTGCATTATTTTAATTTTGTGAGACAAAGCATTTTAGCAATAATATAAATACGTTAACTTTTATTGTTCCTCATGTTTCTTTAAAAAAAAAATAAGGGTAAAATAAAGTAAAATGTTTAGCTAGTCATGAACTTTGCTACTACTAATAGTTAATATTCCTAGTATTAAAATTTTCTAAGAGCTTCTTTTATGTAAGGGCTATATAAAACATTTTTATATGAATTATTCCATTTAACACTGCAATACTATGAGATTCCAAAATTATTCCCATTTGAAACTGAAGCTTAGCAAGTTAAAGTCATCTGCGTATGATTTCATAGCTAGTAAGCAAAGGAACAATTTAGAGAGATGGCATAATGGCTGGTCACATCTGGGTAATATTTTTAAAAATGTATTGTCCAGCTGATGTATTGAAAATGTGAATTTAGTATAAATAAGGCAATGTAGAGATGCTTATGTTGATTATATCAATGTTGATTACAAGAATGTTGAATTATGAGAGTTGTGTATTTTCTTAAAAAACTATAACATGTAACTTGATAGATATGTATTCTTAGTCTGAATATTAGCTCTGACAGAATTTAACATAATAATTCAGCTCCCAAATTTTAGAGTTAAGGAGGTTGGCTTTATCCTCTGAGGAGTCTTCAGAATGCTTTGAATACATTGAATTTGAATGTATCAGATTTATATTTTAGAAATCTGAACATAATGGCAATTGAATAAAGACACAAGGAGAAATACATGAACATAGACAAATGTAATTTTGTGCAAGGTAGACGATTATTATTATTTAAAACAGTACAGCAGAGGGAGAACAGAGAGTGGAAGAATTAATTCCATCAGGGAGATTTTGGGAAGACCAATAAATAAGATAGGCATCAAAATGACTTTCATAAATGGAAAACAAGTAATAGGGGAGGAAAGGCAATAAGAAAGACAGTAGAACATTCATTTACTAAGCAAATAGTTACTAAGTGCTACTAGGTTCTGGGTACTGTGTTAAATATTGGGGGTGTAATCTGGGGCCAAAACAAAAATGTTTTATGCCTTTAAGGAGTTTATATCTAGGGGAGTCAGACATCAACCAGATAGCAACTAAAAATAAATGTAAAACTGCATGTGTAGCAAGCCCTGTGAATGAGAGCTACACAATGCTAAAACTCTCCAACAAAGAGTTTTCTGTGGTAGGATCAGGGAGATCAGGGAATTCTTCCATGAGGAAGCAACACT